>VYZX01001581.1:0-101742 GCA_013401335.1 Brachypteracias leptosomus | reverse complement strand
CTGGAACAGGTTGCCCAGAGGTGGTGGAGGCTCCATCTCTGGAGACATTCAAAGTCAGGCTTGATGGGGTTCTGAGCAACCTGACCTAGTTAGGGACATCCTTGCTTATTGTAGGGGGGTTGGACTAGATGACCTTTAGAGGTCTCTTCCAACCCAATACATTCTATGATTCTAATAAGAGTACTGTTTGCACTAAGAAAGTAAAAGTTTGGGAACAGATAGAGATAAGCTGTACTAACTCTCCCCAAAAAGGATGACTTTGCTGCTGTGCCAAGGCAGGAATGCTGACAACAGCTCTTCCCCCAGATTCATGCAGCTTGGTAACTTGACTGGGATTCCAGGCCTTGTGGTCCCCATTGGATATTCTACTGCTGGGCTTCCTATCGGTTTCCAGGTCAGTATTGGCTCTTTGTGCACGCTAGGTCACAAAACCCCCAGCTGGCTTTGTCCTAAAGCACTATAATCAAGTTCCTGCTGCTCCACACATCACTTTTGGCAGGTACTGGTAATAAAGTTTTAAATTGTGGGTGAAGAGACTTGCCTTAGAGCAACTCACTCCTGAATGGCAGAGGGACTCTTCAAGTATCTGGTAGATAGATTTCTCTGTCTACTTACATCAGCACCCACTATTTGTCACTACCCTCTCCTCTCTTTTCCTTATTTCTCAGTTCTGTAACTTTAAGTTCTTCCTTGCTCTTCTCCTTCTTGAAATGGGTCTCATGTAAATGAAAGGTCCATGGGTTTTAAGTCATACAGCTGCCTTTATCTTAGTTGCTCTGGTGTCATACTTACCGGGGTAAAAGGAAAAAGCATGTGTTCTTTTGGTGCTGTTGAGGGGAAAAAAAAATTGTTTTGCAGGGCTTTCAAGAGTGTATGGACATGATGATGCTACTTTTTTTTTTTTTCCTCCTTTTCTTTCTCTCTGTCTTTCTCACCTTCTCCCAGGTCATGGCAAAATGGTGGGATGAAGCTGTTCTTCTGAGGATTGGCCTGAAGCTAGAGCAGTTTCGACACCAGACCAAAAAGCCATCCATTTATTATGACATCCTTGCATGACTGAATGATCAGGAAGGGAACTAAGTCTTTTTTTTCCCTAATCTATTAGAGTGGACTTGTTTTCAACGTTCATCTGAATAAGGCTTAGTAGCAGGCCCATTTGATGAATGGGGAGGAACATGATCTAAGCAGGCACTGATGCTGAGTAGGCATCATTTCTACTCTGTTTGTTATTGGATGATTCAGTTTATACTGGGGAGATCAACTGTGCTAGCTAGTTCCTTGCTGTGTTTTTGCCAACAGAAGCTGCAACTATCTTCTGCAACTTCTTTCCATGTAAGGGTCCTGTGTAAAGATGGAAGAGAGTTGCAGCTGCAGGGCTGCAAGTGGGCAGTTTGTACTTCTGTGCGTGGAAAGGTACAATCCCTAGACCTTAAACCTTCCCACAGCACTCCTGCTCCAGGACGTAACAAAGGTACCATTTTGAGGGGGAGAGGCAGCTTCCCCTAAGAAATAATGTCTAGCTCCCTTGGAATGCGGATAGTTTTAATGCCCCTGCAATTAGGTAGTGTGTACTGTGGCCCCTTCCTTAGTCCCTCAGAGCAAAATAGAAAGGCTGGAGCTATGGAAGTGTCACTGTGCTTCTGTCCCTTACACTGCAAGCAGTGTGAGGTCAGCCTGTCTCAGCTTATCTGCAGGAAGTACAGATGTGCTCACTGCCTGAGCAATCCTACCTACCTTCAGCCTTGTGTGCAAAGGAAGGAAAAAGCACAGCATGAACCTCATCAGCTTTGTGGCCCAAAGCCCTGGTTCAGTGTTCTGTGGCACACCTCTATTTCCCAAGCTAAGCCTTCAAGAGCCTCTTTTCTCCCACTGGTTGCTTAAGTATAAGCCTACTATCATTTAAGTGTGAAGAAATGGAAGAAATTACCTGGCAATGCTATGAAATACTGCTTAAGGGATGCTGAGGTGAAATTTGTGTGGTAATAGAAATAAGGAATACTACTGAACTACTGCCAGAGCTCAGGGAGACCTTACTGCAGCCTTTCAAGACTTGAAAGGGGCTTATAGGAAAGATGGGGACAGAATTTTTAGTAGGGCCTGTTGCATTCTAAGAGTTGAAGCTGGATGCAAGAAAGGTGTTGCACAAAGCCATGTGCAGCAAAGAGCCTGCTCTAGATAAAGAAGCTAATCCCAACTGTGCTTCCTGAAGTGATCAAGGTAGACTTAAGACCTGGATGAAGGATGAGGCTGTGCTACATAAAGCATGACCTTACAGGAGGAAAAGCTAGAGTCTAGAAGACTATACTTGTACTGTGGCTTAAAGCCTGTTCTTGTACATGTGTCCTGCCAGCAGCACTAGGGCCACATGAAAGATAAGAAAAGGCCTAAGAGTAACCAAAGCTAAGCATTTGTGTCATTTTGGAGTAGCTTGAGGTTAATGCTCAGAGGCAGCTCCTGTTGCCTACCTCCTCGAGTATCCCAGGCTTGTGATCAGGCTGCTGGAGAAGCTGTTCCTACAGCATAGAAGATTGCTGTATAATCTTTGGCTTGGAAGGAAAGGAGAAACAGAAGATAGTTGCAATTTCTCCCAAACACTAAATCTCATCTAAACAAGGTACAGTTTAGATTTTCTTTCCCCCCATACATACCCATTCCTTAAAGAGAGCTAGCACTTCACTAATGGCTAAAATTAAGTCAGATGGCATCTGAATGGAAGAACATTGCATTGCTGTCTCCTCCTTAATTACTTGAGTTAAAACCTCAACTCCTACCCTCAGCTGTCACCAGCATCCACAGTTAAATTAATAATATGGTTGATATGGTCTTTTATCTTCCAATTCCTCTGTGACACTGCCACAAATATTTTTCACTAGATTCTAGTATAGTTCAGCTTTATGAAGAGCTGTTTAAAAGCAAAAGAATACTTCTGTTATTAGTAAGTTATTAAACATTACCACCATACTTGGAGTGAACACTGCTGCAGTGCATTGCATAGCAATAAAGGAGTTGGCAAATGTTTGAAAATAAATTTCTGCCAGGAACAGTACTACTTGAAGGAAACGGCTGAATGTTCTCTAATTTAATGCTCTTACGCAGAAGATTAGAGATGGATGTTTAAAATAATCAATTACCATCCTGCTAGATTAAGCTATTTCAAAAATCTTCCTAAGTGATACACTACCTTGAAATTATGATGTTTTGTTTGTTCTTGGGGTTGAGTGAGGGAGCTCAAGTTACTAGGAGGACAGATAGAAGCTAAAGTAAAGAGTTTTTGTTGTTTTTAAAGTAATACTTGCATCCTGCTAACAATAGGAAGAAGTAACAGAGCTTTTACTGACAGTAGTTCAGTCTGTCTTGCTGCACACTGCTTCCTCTCCTTCCCTAAACTGGTATCACATCAGCACATATTTCCACTGTGAGTCTTCCCTGGCATTGAAGGTACCAGATAAACTTTACTTGCCCCAGTTAAAGGCCCCTGCAGTTCCTTTCTTCCCCTTGTCTGTCAGCTTACCCCCAAGTCCTGCAGCAGACCTGCTCCCAGTTAGCAGCCATTCTGTCCCCACAGTATGCAACAGCAAGACAGCTGTGAGCGCAAAGCGGACACAGTGACCACACACACACACAATCCTGTTGCTTCACATAGATATATGTATGGGTATAGATATACGGTATATACACACTGATTCTTTTTTAATATATATAAAATAACACCTTGTTTATAAAGCGACATTTAATTGCCACTGGTTCCCTTCCCACCCCACAAAAAAACAATAGTATACAAAATATAAAATATTTTAAATATTTATAAATGCTGCAAGAAAAAAAAATAGAACTGTATGAAAATATTTTTTTTCTGAGGTTCCTTCCCTGCCCTGTAGGAAGGGAAAGAGAAGGGGTACACGTTTGGCCAGCCTAGTGTGCCTTGAGTCCATAGTTGTTGAGTGGGTAGGAGTATGCCCTGCCTAATACTATCCGGTCCCGGAGGAGCTTAAATAAGACATAGTAATTGCAGAAAAGGATGAGGGCCATGGAGAGGGTATGGTTCCACTTCTCTGAGCGCAGCAGGGAGTAGAGCTGGTAGCAGACCACACTGCCTTCAATGAGAATCAACAGGTTGAGCAGCCGTAATGGACGGTGAAAAAGGAACTGCAAGGAAACAGTTAAAAAGGACAGACTTCTATAATTCATTGCAGTATAAAAATAAGGAGGGGTATCTGCATAATGCTGTCAAGCACCACTGAGCTAGTGACCACTGTGCTGGACAGAAAAAAAAATGTCTATTCCAACCACCCCTAGCTACTCCTTGGGGAAAGCAGCGTAACAAACAAGGCATGCAGAAGTGTCATTTTGCTTGAGAAGAGAAGGATGGGTGAAATAACCTCTTGGCCAGCTGACATACTTTCCCATTTCCCTGGAAGGTGCTAACTAGAACCTTCCTAAAATGGGAGAGCTGTGTCACCATGATGAGAAAGCACCCACATGGCAGCTGTGGCTTTCATCTTCCCCAGACACTCCTGTAACACCACAGTGGGAAAGCCCCTCTGATGCAAGCAGTGTTTAGCAGCCATGGGCTGTTGCGCATCGCTGAGCTCTTGTTCCACACAATCTGCTCTGCTGCAGTGAGGTTTGAGCCTCTCCTCCCTCCCACCACCCTAATGTGCCAAGCAAGAGAAAAGATACTTGCATAGAAGCGGGCATGGGACACATCTGAAGGCACTGCTACGTTGTAAGGCCCAACTGCTTTGTACAGGCATCGGCTGCGTCGCACCAGAACTCCCTGTGGCCATATTGTGTTTTCTGACCAGCTGTGGGGAAAGAATGTCAGAGCATTAGTGTGTGCTCCCAGATCCCTGAGTGTGGGCTCACAGGAATGGACTGCATGTTGGAAAAGACCATACCTGCTGCCTCAAGGACATGTCCTAACTCCTACTGGAGAAGCACAGAGAGGTGCCCACCAGACGGATTCTGAGTAATGTGAGCAAACAGCTCCCAGTGCAAGAACCTAGCCCACTGCATCAGAGGGGGCCACCCCCTGCACAAACTACTTCTCCAGTGGCCAAGAAACAAGCATTTGTTTCTGTGAAGGAACCAGCACTGACTGGAGGAGCTCAGACAGCTCTCTAGAGCAGACAGTTCTGTTTCTAGGGAACAGACCAGCAGAGTTGCATCTGTGACCCCTGGCACTGTGGGGAATGAAGAAGTGTCCTTGGTAGAAAAACTTCTGATACTTGCTTATCTACTAGAATGTCTTCCTGGCCCCTTGCTGGGCAAGCAAATCCCTCCCCTTCCCCACACTTACATATGCTGTGGAGCATTGCTGTAGGAACCATGTTCTAGTTTCTGCCACTTGCCGAGGTGGGCAGCTGATCTGTGGAGTAGGTCACAGTACTTGGGAGGCAGCAGTTGAGTGGTGAGCATGACAAAGGCATTGATCCATACCATGATGAGGTGCTCACAGGACCAGCGCATGTCGTAGTACTGCGTGCTCTGCAAAGAGACCAGACAAGAACTTGGCACTGCTGTCAAAAGATGGAGGAAGGAATGACAAGGGATGTACTGCGTGTGCATCCAGCAGACCCACACCACACATTACAGGCATGCGCTTTTGGACCGGTGATTTCAGAGGCTTACAGCTTAGGAAACACTCAAGACTCCTCTTTGACCTCAAGGAGAAAGGACAGGGGGATGATGCTGCAGCTGGTGCATCTCCTTCTCCAGCAGCAGATAACAAGGGGGTTTGCTTGCTGCAGAACTGCTCCAGGACCACCAATTGTACAAAGACTGCTACATGGATTATGGACCCTGCCCATTTCACTATGCCAACTGGAGCTCGTTCAAGTTAAAAAAAAGAAGAGATAGATTAAAAACAAAACCAAAACAACCTCCATGTTGACAAGAGGTTCTTAGATTTAGCTTGCCCAGCATCCTAGTTCACTCTGTTTTCTAACAGGCTGACCACCGAAGCCTCTGATCCAAGGACTCAAAAGCCAGGATGTTGGATCTGAGACAGGTAACAACAGGTTCCTTTTTCTAGGAAGAACACAACTATCCATCTGCCTAGGACAGGGGGTGGGAGAAGGGGAGTTAGTAAGTGGGGTGATGGGACTAGAGGTGCATCACATTTAGGGCAGTACCTATCCGCCAACCAGGAGCAGTACTAGTGCACTCCGGATGCAGCCATGCTCCGCTATCCGGGCTGCCAAAGGGGAGACAGAGAAAAGGGGAATTAGCCAGGAGTCTGGCCTGGCAGCAGTTCACACAACATTCAGAAGGAGACAGCAGGCAGGGGCACAGAGAGAGCTGGACAAGAGCTACCTTCACAAAACACAGTGGCAGGAATGCCACGTAGTAAGCACTGAAGAGAGAGTTGAAGAGAACTTCCTTGATCCTGCGGTTGAAGTCTGCTTTTAGGCACTCCACCTCATTTCGGATGAGATCTGGGGAGAGGGGACAGTTGTGGGTGGGGATAGACGTAGGATTATTGAACTGTTCTCTCAGGGATTCCCACAGAAGCGAGAGAAAATCTTTGGGTTTGACCAGGCTGCTGACAGCTGAAGTCCCATCATCCACCATCTGGTCCTGTACCAAGTAACCACAGTCTGCAGGTAGGGGCTGTGCTCTGCTCTCCTGATGGAAGCAGCACAGAGGAACATAGACACCAAACCTACAAAGATAAAAAAGGAGAGAAAAAAAGGCTGAAATGACAGCCATCCCAACATGAAGCAGTGGACACCTCAACAGATGCTGACCTTTACAAGAGGGACACCACATAGAACCCTCACTCCAGAGGCTAGTGGCCAACTCTTCTTCCCCATAGAAGGCTAGAGGCTACACCTTTTAACAACTGTGCAGAGAATTTTCTTTAAATCCTGTTTGTGGAACCAATGAACCCAACAGCTCAGTCTTCAGTCACAGTAAAGGTCCCTCATGCAAACTGCATACTGAGGTAATTTGCTTTGTGACCAGCTCAGTGCCACCTCCTTGCATCATCCCCCAGCCACTTCTACTTCCCCTTTAATCATAAAATGAGAAGACCGATTACAGCCAACAGCTCTGTTTCCAATGGTGGCTCATGCCATCCCCAAGCAGCTACACTCCCCCCACCCTGAAGGTACAAGGTGTTGTCACTCACGGGTAGCCCAGGAAGAGAAGGTTGAGAACAGAATGCCTGCGAAAGAGGTTGACCAAAGTCCAGCAGAGCACCCATCCACAGAGAGTGAGCAGCACCAGGCGCATCATGTAGTGAATCACTGATGTTGCACCCACCTGAGAGGCCTGCAAATGGAGAAGAAACATTCAGCAGCCCTGTAACACCAGTGCCAGAACATGAGCACGAGGAGTGCTTGTGGAGGAGGAGCAGGGAACAGAGTGCCAGGAGGCACTGTAAAAGGGATGGTTGCCCTCTTCCTCCCAGAAGGGAGACTGACTCTTACAAAGGTAAACACCTTTGATTTTACTCATGATTGATAAAATACGAAAGATTCAAATAGGCACAAGTTGTAGAGCATGACTAAAATAGGGTCTTTAAAAAAACCCAAACAATCCAGAGCTGCAAAACAAAAAATATTTTTGCTCAAGTCCTTTGCTGCTCTGATGATAGTCCCGGACAGCCGAAACACATTTCCACTTGCTCCTTCCTTTAGAAGGATCAGGTCTCAGCATTCATTTTCAAAAAAGAACTGGAATGTCACAGTTCTCAGAGGGAGAATCCCCAAACCAGATTTCCACCATTCATCTCTACTGGATGTACAGGCTGCAGTCCAGTGAGACAGCACTACCTTCAAAAGGACAGAAAGAAAGCCTAATTTCCAGAGAGGAGAAGGCAACTGAACTATGAGAAGGTTCTTAGGGGTTAAAGCCAATAGATGGGATGTGCAAGGACTTGCATGGAAGGTTTCAATGCAGAAATTTCCTTCTATGGGAAGCTTTATGGCAGATGTGAACATACATGAAAATGGCAGAAATCACAAATGAAAAGAGAACTTCAGAGATCCCATCTTCTCCATTCATGTATTCAATAGGACATACCTGTTCCTTTATTGTATTTATTTGTTTTTAAACTTACTGTTTAGCTGCTTAGCCTGGAGTTGTGTTAACCATTTCAGTGGAAGAACTTACATTTTCCTCAGAATTACCTTTATTAAACATATTTGGCCTGGTTCTGCTCTCACAAACAGAGTCTCGAAATCTGAGGTGACATGACCAGAGTCTCAGAGTTACTGAGTAACCAGGACTGGAAAAGCAGTTCTACCAGCTATTCCTTTTTCACTTTAGTGTACTTGGACATCCTCCTTCTGACCTTTCCCCTCTAATCTCCAGTTTGTTCGTCCAGCTCCGGCTAACCTCCCTGTTTGCCTTTCTGCTACCTGACCTGCAATTCTCCCAGCCACTTCTCTGGCACGAGACAGTGAGGTACAGTATTGCACCTGCAAAGATACAGAAGCAAGTGGGACAATTTCATCTCCTTCTAGCTGCAGAGGCAACAGAGCTACCTGATACTGCAGGACAGAAATGGGCTCAAGGAGAAAATTCCAAGGCAGAAGGACAACCCCAAAATCTTAATCCTTCACCCCCGGACTTGCTGTGGGGTAAGAAACCCTCCAACTATCCAACTTGCAGAACTTTCTTAAGTCATGGATGGTCATTCTCTGCAACCAGTACTACAGGCAGGAGAAGGAACAGTGGGAATGTTACCTCAGAGATGAGGGCCCACACCAGCCTCCGCGCCAGCATCACTGTGATGAATGCCGCCAGGTGATAGTCAATGAGGTGAAAATTCTGAAGGAGGAAAAAGAAAATGTCTTCACCAGTGGAAGGGACTCTGAAACCACCCAGCTGGGGTGGGACTGGAAAGCTGTGTGCCAAGAGCACATTAAGACCTTGTGTAAGCACTCTTCAGGCCTCTCTATTAGAGACAAGGGAGAAGGGAGTAACACAGGAATGTCTCCAGAAGGTCTTCCCCCCATGGAGATTCCTTCCTCTAGAGATTTCCACTGAAAACAAACCCACAACCCACCCATCAGGCAAGTAGTTTAGGGTCAAAGGGAGATGTAGGACCAGGATCCTACTGCAGAGAACAGCTTGCAAGTTCTCCTGGAAAAACCTACTAAGCAACTACAGCAAGGGCAGCCCAGCTGGAGTCCAGAGTAAGCACACCAGCTCACTTTAGCTCTTGGTCTCAGAAATGGGCTGTTAGTGATTAGTGCTCCCTGATAATGAAGTTTATCTGAGAAATGTCATCTTCCTGGGCCATAGATCTGTGTTAGAAATTAAAGTTTGCTCTGGCTGTATCAAGTTGAATACAGCTCTTGGACTCCTCAGTGAAGCTGTCAAATGTGTTCTGCCTGGAACAGTTAGCAGACTCTGAATACTGCTGCCTGGGACCTCAAGAGCATTTTGGGTAAACGAGAATGCTTGAATTCTGATGGGAACAAACATATGGCATACTAAATCCTTTCAGGTAGGAATCCTAAACCAGAATGCTTTTTCTTCAAAGAAAGCTGTGTACAGCATAGCCTAGCTGAACTTGAAACTAATAGCTGGGTACCTGGAGCACCAGCACCACCTGTCGGTATAGTTAACCGAGGAACCACCTCATGCTTCTGAGCAGCAAAGGTGCTGAAGGACCACTTCGGAGGCTAGTTTCACTCAGATGGGGTTTCCCTCAGGTACAGGTCACTGCCAGGTTGTGCATTTTATTGGGCCAGGAATAAGACTGAAACCGACGAGACTGGAAAATTTACATAAGCTGAGGATCTGACTCCCTCCCCAACTTCTCTGCTGCTGCTCTGCTGTGAGATCCTAATGAAACTTCCATCATGTCCCTTCTCCCAGGCTCTGTTGTTTCTACTAGGAAGGGGCACTCACAGCAGGCTCCTGGAGTCTCAACTCCATTCCAAACCCTAGGAGCTAACTAGACTGTGCACGTATCTGAGAAATTTGCACTGAAAGGGCCCTGCTAACACCTCTTTCTCACCTTGCATGTATTTTCTCCCCTGTAACATGGGGGGTAACATGGCCCTAGCTGATGGGGGTGTATGTGAACTCTCCTTCACTCCCTTATGGCAAATGCTTGGTGATTCCTGAACTGAAGAAACATGAAAAGAAGCAGTGTAATGACAAAACCTGAGTGATGTCATTTGCTGGGGAACTCACCAGTGAGGTGCAGGAAGCAGGGTGATTGTATGGGTACCACCAGACAGTCTTGTAGATGTTGATGTACTGAATGAAGAGGGCTACCAGCAGGTAGATGAAGAACAGGAATTCAAAGAGAAGGCTCCCATCCAATGGCAGTTCAGGGATCCGGCAGTGACGAACCGGTTCTGGAGTAATCAGCGCTGTGATCGGAGGTGCAGAGAGGCTAATGGCACTACCATTCCTGAAGCAGACAGATAATACTCACTTGGTAAACATTTACATCATCTCTACCATTTCCCAGGACAGGGAGTGCTTGTGGTTATGAATTTGGAACTGGACATTGCTAGAGGAAAGATCGCAGCAGTCTTGCATTCATATTTCTGGTGCAAGACTAGCGCTGAGCTTCATCACCTTCTTAGCTTAGACAAACTCCTTATCCAATATTTTCTCTAGACAACAGATAGATCTCTCAGAGGTGCTGTGACATGAATAGCAGTATTTCAGTAAACTCATAGAGGAATAGAGGCACAGAGTGAGGAAGCAACTCCAAGCAAAAATCATCAAGGACTTTGCCAGACTGAGTGCTTAGTGTCGGCTCCTTCCACCCACCACTAGGACATTACAGTAGCACCCAGCCTCCTTCTTCAGTATTGCAAAGTGCCTTTTGTCTTTCTGTTCACAGTTCCTCTCTTAAAAAGAGGGGTAATTAAAAATGGAATGGAGGAGTTCAGCCATGTCCTAGAGGCCAACCTCTGAAGTGTCAACCCCTGAAGTGTTCTCATACTTCCTTCTTTCCTAGCCTTCAGGGAAGGCTAGGACAACTAAAAGCTCTGGCAGACTGAACTGACAGAGGAAGTTCAGACAAACTATGCTGTGTCTGACTGAAACCAGGATAGGCAACACTACCCCAGGACCTTGGGGCACTGGCGCCATGGTTTCAACAGTCACTTGATCCTCAAGAATCCAAGACCATGCCTTCCATCCATCTATCCCAGCCAGAGAAGTCTTTAAAAGCCAAAGCGAAATGGCTTGGATCCCTTTACTTTGTAAGGGTGAACCTATACCAAGTAGATCATGGCCTCAATAGCAGCAAACAGTTTCTCTAGTCTGCTAATTTCTGTATGGATGGAAGTAATGCTGGGCCCTTTTAGTCTTTATGCCAAACGTGGAGATCTAAATGTCATCGTGTGTTCCTTTATCAGCCCCCAGCTTCCCCAGAAAATGGAGATGAATGAGCTTTGCCAACTGTGAGCATTGATTTAATCTGCAGCCAGCAGGGCTAAAACAGAGCATAGGCATCCTCCTGCCCTGCCTTTATATCACATAGGAGGGGGACTCACAGCTGAGCTCTGAAATGTCACACTAACTCCCTGTGGCACTGCAGGCAAGCAAGCAAGAGTCAAGGACTCATCATCTGCTAGGACTCGCAGCTTTGGGAACTGCTGCAGGGAAAGGCAGACTGAGCACTATGTGGTTTCCACCCCCTGGCCGTTGTAACTGTGGTAAGCAGTGAAGGGTAGCTGAGATCACTTCTACAATCCTTGCTACAGGGCTAGTTTTAATGCATGAAGTCAAGAGCGGGGCCACAGAGGGAAGCATGTGCCACAGAAGAGCTGTGAAGAGAAGCCTTGGAAGAGGTTTGTCATGCAGGGCACGTTCCCTCTTGGATGGGCCATCTACTAATGCCACAGCAGAGGGCTCAAGGGTTCCATCTCCCAGTTCCTTGGTTTAACCATGAAGCTGCATTCCTGTGCAGAGGTCAGAGCAGATCGAGGCTCCTAGCTTTTGGCACTATCCCAGCTGCAGGTGTCTCAACAGCCCTACCTTTGTCCTCACCTGTTTCTCAAACCGGTACCGTTTCCACAGCTCCCGCCAACCAGCGTCTGGAGAGAAGGCAAAGCTGAACGGCTTAGCTGCTGCCGGCTGGGTCCCCTCCTTCCACCGGGCATGACCAGGAACCAATCCACTTCCAGTGCCTCCAGCAGGCTGTGCCCTGAGACCCAGACAACAATCCCAAAGCCCTGTCAGGTCTGCAAAGGAGGCAGAAACATCACTTGAGCTGCAAACTCATGGTCACCTAGTTGACACCCCAGCCAAGCAAGTTCATGCAAAAGAAAGCCACTCATACACCCAAAGCCCTGTGAGACACCCACCACCATTCTAAAACACTGTGCCATTTCAATAGCAACAGATCAGCATCTGCTTGCATACACAGACCAGATGCCACTGACACTGTGTCTTTAAAAAGCAGCTGCTTAAATTAGCCATCAGCAACTGCTAGCCCTTCCTGCTGGCTGGAAAGCACCAGCAAGCATCTCCAGGGCTGGAGGCTGCACAACTGCATGCCTTGTTTCAAAAGCAAGCCTGAGAAGAGTCCTCTCCCTGTTCTGGCGCAAGTAGCCACTAAAGCTTCATATGTCTTTTTAACCACCCAACTCATCACTTGAGAGGCTATTGTTTATTGTATTATTTTAAAATAATTATTTTAAATTAAATGACACATTTAAATCAATCAGTTCCTTAAAATGATCTAGTATGAGAGAGGCTGGGCAACTCAGAATATCAGTAACAAAGGTGGCTTCTCTGGCATGGGCTTTATCACTTCCTATATGATTTTGCTTTTATTTCATTGGTTTCCCACATGACACTGCAGGAATTTGGGGATAATGGCTTTAAATTGGAAGAAGGCAAGATTTAGATTGGATATTACGAAGAAGTTTTTCACTCAGAGGGTGGTGAGTCACTGAAACAGGTTGCCCAGGAGGTTGTAGATGCCCCATCCCTGGAGATGTTCAAGGCCAGGTTGGATAGGGCCTTGAGCAACCTGGTCTAGGGGGAAGTGTCCCTGCCATGGCAGGGGGGGGTTGAACTAGATGATCCTTAAGGCCCCTTCCAACTCAAACCATTCTATGATTTCAGAAGTCAGATAAGTTGCTGATGGCTAGCAGACATAAGAGATGGATGAATTGAATTGGAGTGTGAATCTGGAAGTCATTCCAAGTGCACATGCTGTACAGAAGACACTGAGCGAGCATCTCACCACAAGGACTCTGGTGTGTTTGCATGTCTGGAGACAAATCAGCTGCCTTTTTGTCAAAATGTCATAGCCAGAACCAACCCAGGGTCCAAAAAAGCTCCCTCATCGTCTGGGAAACTCTGGATTTAGCTTCAAAGTTTACAGATGGAACCTATCATCTATTTATAATTCAGTTATCTCCTTCTTTAAAATCCTGAGAAAATCACAGCTGGCAGAAATGCCAAGGAGTTTGCTCAATGAGTCACACCACTGTCACCATAAACACAGTGTGAGAGCTATTCTAAAGAACTGTCCTTTGTATTAAAATTTCCCATCCTTCATCTCTACTCCAATAACTCATTCTCAAAATTTCAGCAAAAATCCAGATATTTCAAAAGACAAATGCTTTCCACATACCAACATGAAAGTCACTTGGGAAAAAAGTTATGAAATTGCATGAGAAGAGAGCAAACATTAGACTACTTGAGTTTGGAGGAAAATAATGTGTTTTGGTGGACTTCAGAACTCTCATTATAAATCTAATGACAACACAACTGAGAATTGAAGTCTTCCTTCCTTTTCTAGTCAAGACTACAGCTTTCAGAGACCTTTCTCTAGGATGTTCTAGAGTTTTATTTGGGAATATTGATGTATCAGGAATTAAATATAAACACAAGAAAACTCTCCTGCATGCATAAGATGAGCAGGGACAGTAACAGACAATGGAGAATTCCCTTAGGGCATCCAGATACTTTACATAAACAGCTACAGTGAAGGAAAAAAAATGAAAAAAACCTCTAAAAGAAATAACTTTGAAAGCCATTTTATGCCAAATTAAACTAATACAGGGATTGTGGAAGCTAGAACAATTAGTCTGATTCAACCTACAGGATATTTATGATAAACAGATGCAATACGTTGACAGTCTAATTAGTGGTATTAACAGCAGAAGGTATTTTATGCCACATTCAATAATTCATGTAAATAATTTAACAGCTCTCATTAGCATTTTCCCATTAGTATGGTTCATCTGCTTGCCATTGTAGACACTTGGACACTGTGTAATCACATTTCCACCCTCTGGTTTTGCAAACCAGTAAAATATAGGTTTCTACCAGTAAAAAAGAATGCCTGTCAAAAGGAGCTCTCTTTAACGTCAGTGCACCATATTTTAAATGCACTTGAATAAGCCTTTTCACAGTGATCCGTGAGCGTATAGACCAGGCAGCTCCTCAAGCCAAGCTTTAAATAACTTTACTTCAGTGGAGTCTGATCAAATTAGGCAGGTGTCTGATAGAGCAAAATCTGCCTACGAACCATTCCTTTGTTTGCTTTTGTTTTGTAAAACTAGCCACACAGAACTGAAGCTTCCCAGAAAAAGTTAAACAGAGCAGTGAGATTACAGATCAGTTTGACTCTAAGTCTGCTTTTTTTGGCCTTGAACCAATCAACAGCCCTTCTTTTTGAAGAGAGAGACACAGGAAAAAGCCTTTTTATAGTTTTCAATTAATAAAAAAAGGCATGATTCTACTGTGAAAAATATGCTGACAAGGAAAAAAAATGCCCATGACCTTTACTCCAACAGATAAGATTCCTGTGTGCATCCAAGTCATATTAAGTACTAATAAAGAGCTCACAGAGCAAGCTGGGAGTCTACTAGCCTCCATTCTCTGTTTGCAGAGTCTTCACCCCATCAGTGATCTTATTTTATATAGAGTCACAGGCACAAAACGTGAGTAATGGAAGATAAAAGATTTTCCTGACAAGACACTTTAGTCCATTAATGTGATTCCACATTGTTCTTCCCAGTTCACCTCTAATTTCCCTCAAAAATAAGTCACATACTTGTAGTCCCTTCATCCTCAACATCCCCAGACAAGAAACTGCCTGGCTTCCAAGATCTCCTCTCTCAGGCAAATGTGGACATCATAAAAACCCACAAGAAGGTTCTGGGGACCAGCTACCAAACACTGGACAATGGTCCTGTCTGCACATAGAGAACAGCTCTTGGGTCCTATAGAGGGACCATGTTCTTTCTCTGGGACAGAGACAAAGCTTCAAGCTGGGATATGGTGATGAAAAGATCCAGGAACATAAGGCATCAGAGCCTCCGATTTCCAATTCATGCTTTTAGGACTACAGAAAGCNGACTAGGGGTGGGCACCGGGCATCCAGCCAAGGTAAACCCACCACACTTGGGCACTTTGTTTCCCTGCACCAAACATCCCTTCTCCCCCTCAGCTCCCCAGCTATCCCCATGAGGCAGGATCAATGCAGGCAAGAACCACAGCTGTGAGCAAAGCTCTACTGATGGAGAGCTGGGCAAACAAACTATCTACCAATTTGGAGGTGAGGCAGCACGCAGCCCTGTCCTGCTCCCCAGTAACCATCACTCAGAATCATGTTCCTGCATCAGCAGCTGCCCAAACAGCTCTTACAAGAGGCAAATCAGGAGCGTCAGTGACTCATCAGAATGAAAAGTCTGCCTGGTTCCCCATCTCTTTGCAGGAAATTCTACAATGCTCAGCCAGATATTTTGATCGCATTAACATATTTTAATTGGAGAAAACTCTGAGCCTCCACTCGAGCCTCCAATCCTCTTGGGAATCTTGCTGCACCGAGGCGTGAGAACTCTCAGAGCTTGGAATACATTCAAGAAGCTCTCCATGGCTCCAGAAGTCCTACAATCACATATTCTCAACAGCAGAAAGGGAAATGTTGCTGTCCTTACTTGCAGCAACATAGCCTGAAAAGACCACAGGTCTCTTGTTGCAACTCTCCATCTTCATTAAAGCAGCCTTCTTCCTGCTGAGTAAGCATGTGATATCTTGGGGTGAAGCAACACATTGCCTCTGTGGCCATTAGCAAAAGAGCTCTGCCTGCCTCCTCCTTAGCAGCACAGAAGCTCCCAGTGTTATCTGGCTTGCTAGAAAGAGACTTTCCATTCAGGGTGTTCATGCTATGCAGGCATGGAAACACACCTGCCACCTGTGAGATGCTCCCTCCCAGGGAAGCACAGCAGGTCACCCCCATGACACAGCTGTAGAGCACTAACATGAAGCACGGGAATCTACCAGAGCTGACAAAAAATCATCAACATTTCCAGTTCCTCTGGGTGGTAGTGGCATTACCCTGGACCACTGCCAGATTCAAGTGCAGGACAAAAGGGTAAAGGAACTGGCTCAGGGAACGTACAAGCCAAGGAGTCCACACTCCTCCTGGAAGCAGGAGTGCCAGAAGCAGCCATTCAGTGTCACGCAAGCAGCACCGCCCGTCTCCAGAGCACTCCTGCATCCAGGTATCTGGCAATTCCTTCCCCTGCTGCAGCAGCTGCCTGTCCCCCTTGCTGTAAGGAGCACTAGCTTCTAAGTTATTTTCCTTCAACAAGGAACATACATCCTGGAACTGGACTGTCTGGATAAGCTCTGAGGCATGGGCTCCCCAACCACAAAGGCAAGGGACCATTTAAGACCTGGACAGTTCACCCTGGACTGAGTAAAAGGCTCTGTCCCCAGGGCTGCCACTGAACAGCACAGCCAGCACCTCTACAGCTTCTGCTGTCACCCCACAGGTGACAACAATTCACTGTGTCCCAGACAGTGGCTTATTCATAAAACCTTCTTTGCAAGGCTGCAAAAGACAGCTACTAGCCCCTGGTGAAACCATTTCTGGAAGGATGGGAGGAGAAAAATAGGGTAGGATTTTCTAACTTTTGGGATTAGATATATAGCTCAACAGTCATGACTTTCAGCTGGCAGACAAATGGCTCTTTCTCTTCCTCCCTCCCTTATCAGTCTCTGAAATTGAAACAAGCCCTGTAAAAAGGTTTCTCAGTTACTTATGTCCTCATAAGTTGCTGTAGCTGGTCAACCTAATCCCAAACTAATGTATTTGCAAATTATCAGTGCTTCCACCTTATAGCCAAGTTTCCTTTTGAGCTGCTGTGAGTCCCTGTTACTATGGCTTATTTTTACTTCCTTTTAGTGTGAGCCTTATATTTATTCAAATAACACCACTTTGACAGACAGAAAAACTGAGACACAAAGCTGGTAACTGATTCACCCAACAAAAAACTTGAGAAGAGAGCCTAGGAACAATGATGGCTGCATGCGTGCCTTGGTCATGAGGCCACCTTGTCAGTGCCCTTGCATCTGCCACACTGAAAGCTGAGAAGCAGCAAAACTTCTGTGGAAGCCCTAACTTGGTTTGGGAATAACAAAGCATTTGGTTGTTGCAAGGGACAAAACAACCAACAGGTTATCAGATGGAAAGCTAAATATTTGGCTTGCACAAAGCTCCCCTAGCACTAAGTCAACACAACCTTTCAACTCAGGCTGGCTCCAAAGGCACATAACAGCCACCTGGCCCACGTCCTCCGTTCACCGTATGGAACAACAGACTAAAAAGGAGATTCGGTGCAGAAAGAGACAGAAACCACCCTGAAGTGCAGCCCAGGATCAGGCAAAGAGGACAAGAGGCAGGCAGTGAATCACCGCTGTCAGGTGATGCAAGACTAATTTTTCCTCAGTGACTAAGAACCAAGAACCTCCTCTGTAATAAAACCAACCCAGCAAGACCAAGTTAGCGTAGGCTTTTCTTGATACAGCACAACTCTGGCTGAAGAGGCTCCATCTATCAGTCCTCTACATCTGCCAAAACTGAAAGGTGAAAGTAGAAAGAAAAACACAAGATGTCACAAACAGCACATATAATGTATGACTCATTTCAGGCAGCTTCAGCAAAGCACGCTTGAGCTAAGCAGACAGATAACTGGGGAAAATAAAGTTCCAGCTACAGACAAGGTGAAGGCAGCCCTTGCTGTTTGTAGCTGCCACAGTACTTCAAACATCCACTGACAAAAATAGGAGCAGGAAAGAAAAGTTTTCCAGGAAAAGCCTCTCCAGGTTGAAGTACAATAAACTCAGTTCAGATCATTTTGCAGATGTGCTCTTTAAGGATGGGACATAGATTTCAGTTCTTAATACTCTAGACCAAGAAAATTATCCAAGAGATTGAGAAAGCAATTTTTTTTAAAATGAAGAAGGATTTCCAACTCAAATCCTACACATTCCTTAAAAATCCCCTCAAAGACCTTACTTCAGAGGGTGCGAGGAAGAGATTTCCAGAGGTATGCAGGAGATACGGTGCTCTTCAGAATACAGATGAGTTAAAGTCTTCGTGAATTGAAGGAAAGAAGATACACACACTAAGCACTCTTAATGAACCTCTGGCGAGTACAAGAACAAAGACACAGTTCCTGGAGTAATAAAATAATATCTCATAACCATATAATTACCTTGTGCAACTAACTGCTGCAGCAGGTCAAAGCAAACAGCTTAGTAAGACTTTAATGAATGACTATGATAATTTTATGAATGAAGACATGTGAAAGTATGATCCAAAAAAAGTGGAGAAAAAAACCACCAACCCTACAAACCACAACGCAGGATCCTCAGGGCTCAGCAGCTACACGCAGCCAATAACATACTTCTCACCAAGACAACACAGTTAGAGAGACAGTAACGTTTTCTTTGGCTTCTTCTGATGTATACAGCAACGCCCAGACAAATACTGGATCTGGGAATAAAGAAAGCATTGGCTTGTTTGAGAGCAAGGTAGAATTGCAAAGTTGAGCTTTTCCAGCAGCAGAGGAAAATGCAGGCCTGACCAGTTCAGTCTTGGTCTATTTTGGTCCTACAGTTCCTATGCTTCTAGACTGTGTAGGGCAAGGGACAGCAAGTCCAGCCCCATCCAAAGCAAGAGGCTTAAACTCAAGAGCTGGTGGGAATTACTGAGCTAGATGTACCATTCTCAAAGAGAACCTTCACTGTTGTGTTAAAGCTCAGGAGAGTTTCAGCTTCAGATCCAAACCAGGACTTGGGTATGTAACAACACAAATGTTTTAGGCTTCAACTCCACGTGCCTGTTTCAGATAGAAACAGTTCACTTTAGAAAGGGACACTGGTTGTGAAGTAATGCTAAATCACAAGGATGAGGTATTAGCAGACACAACACAGGCAAAGCTATCAAAGCTGGCCATTAACACAATTTATCAGCACGCACTCCTGAGCGCATCTTGCACCAAAGCTCTTCAGCAAACGCTGCACACAGGCACAGCACTGCTACAACACAGCCCTCCATTACACCGTGCAGTGCACAGCAACTGGGAAAGGAGGGAAGTTTTGGCTATGGCCACTGAAATTTTCTTTTCCAACTTATTTGGACAAATGCACAGCAAACCAGATTGCTAGTGGGGCTGAGGGTGTGGGGAAAGAAAAAGAAAAGATGGACTCTTGAGAGCATATTATAATTTTCAGCCAAGCAAGCCACCAATATGCATTCTCCTTCAAAACTGAATACAGACACATGGTCAAAAGGCCTGAGTACAGGACTGCAAGTCAGGAACTCTTTGCTTTTAATCTCTTCAACTGACTTCCAGTGAAGCCGTTTTACTGATTTAGACCTCAATTTCCTTATCCCAAATAGGATAAACTGTTCAGCAAGTATTTCTCCTCCCAGGGGTCTCTGTGCATAGTAGTGAATACTTTTTGCAGTATTACTTTAGTGCTTTAGACAAGCATGGGTTTGTTTTTTTTAAAAAAACAAACAGAAGCAGCTTTCCCGCTGTTTTTGCTCCTCTGCCAATCCCTATGTTTAATTTAATGGAGATCAGCCACGATGACAAATCATGGGGAGTCACTAGGATTTTTCTATTTTGTCCTCACATAGCTAAAAATAAGGCAGTCATCTGCAATCTGTAGCAATCCGTTTGAAGGCATGGAGTAAGATACAAGGAAGAAACACTTCCCTGAGCCCTACTCCGAGTCCTCACACTGGGATTTGTATCAGAAAGTATCAGTGTAATAATTTGCATATCCCTAACACTGTGGAAAAGCAAAATTATTGCTGGGAATTCTAAAGAAATTGTAATTTGCATTAAAATACAAAACACATATGAAAATACATCTACTTACCTCTTAAATAATAGCTATACAAATTCCCCACAAAACAGTAAAGATCTTCAACTTGAATTACTCTGGTAGGCAGCGCTTAAAACTTTGTATGACCATTTACAGAGCAACTAATGTAGTAAATTGGGAAAAGGCAACAGTATATGTTAATCCCTGGTATAATTAATTATACCAAGACTAATTTAGCTGTCTGAACCTGCATACATGCTCCCTTTTAAGTATTTCTGGGCCACAGACATCTAAAGAAAACTCTGCTTTAAACCAACCATTTCAAACCCTCTCGAACACGTGGATGCCACTGCATCATGTCAGCCTGAGCAGCTTTTCTGACTGGCTTGCATAATATTCACCAGAAGCCTCATTTTCTACTTGCAACACATTCAACCCAAAAAGTCAAAAAAAGCTTGGAAAAGTCTCCAAAAAAAAAAAGTTTTCAGGCAAGTTTGTGGTAGCTCGTGAGCCATTCACCTGAGTCACACAGCTACTAGAGACTTCCCTCTGATCTTAAAAATCCACCTGCTAAAAGCTGTGCCCCTTATCTAACTGTGGCGCAGTTAGAAAGAAATGGACTAAAGTTCCCATCGGCACAAGAGATCTCTTGTGGTTAGGCAAGCAAAGAAGAGAAGAGAGCTAACTTCATGGCCCCATCCATTACTAGGCAGGCCAAACTCTACAGCCAAAGAGCAGGTTAAGGAGATGTCAGAGGGAAGGGATCACCAAAAGAAGAGGAAGGTCAACTGTCGTAATTTTGCATCTTCCTTACAGTTTCTTGCACATAAGCTAGCACTGCAGTAGTGTCAAACTGTATCAGTTCTCCAATTGAACAGCAGTGCAAGGAGAACAAAAATTTGGCCTCAAAAAGGGAAATAGATGTAACAGAGTATCATACTGCACAATTAAGTAATACAGATCAAGTAATATTAAAGCCTAAAGATCCCAAGCACTCAAGTAGATTTTGCAAGCCAAATTCAACCTTCCTCTGTGTTTCTCTGTCCATAAACATGCCAGAACATGACATTTCACAATGAACAAACAATAGAATGGTCGGAAATCAGTAATATTTTTAAGACTAAATGTTCTAATAATAAACAATAAGAGCCAAATCTGATTTTTGCCTGTGCAAAATGCATGTGTACATACATTTTTGTACTGACAAAATATCTCTTCTTTAAATCCAGAGTACAAATCTAATCTCTCCAACTCAGAGAGTTTCAGGTCCATAAACTAAAACTGAGCCACATGCTTGTAACTGCCAAAAGAAAAACTTGTTTCCAGGATTTCGTGATAGTGAGGCACAGGGAAAGCACTGAGACTGAGGAGTAGGACAGTCTCAGAATCAGTACTATTGTGTTGCTTTCTGCCATATCCATCTTTAGGAGCTGTTAGTTTACAGAGTCATCCTGAGTGACCCAACTGGCTTCTGAACTGAACGTTCCTGGAAACTGGAAGCCACCTTAACAAACATTTCTAGGATATATGCTCTTGCTGTATTCTCAAACATCCACATTTGATGTCTGCAGAAGAAAAGAGAGTTAGTTTTACGATATCCAGACTTGACTTGCCCAAGCCAATTTGCAGTAGACACTTCTGAAGAAAGATTTGTACTCAGTCTTGCTCCATTCCAAAAACAGCAGAAAGGTGTGAGGTTTTCCCCTCAAATACTACACATATTATTTGATTTTCTCTCTAAAATTTCAGACTAAAAAGCAGTGCCTGAAGAAAGCATAGACAAAAAAGTGATTAGGCCTCTCTGCTTTTGAGTAATACATAACAGCATAACTATATTGGTGATGTTACATCAGCACAAATATTGCTAACATAGGCAGACCACTAAGAAGAGAACAGCTTCATTTCCCCAGCTACCACAGGATGCCATTAGTCCCTGTAAAAGCAATAATTCAGCAAGATGCTAACCTGCACATCACAAGAAGTTTTTAGAAGAATTTATCTTCTTACAAGAAGAATTGAAGTAAATGTCTTATCCTCATTTTACCGTCAGAAAGACTGTAAAAAAAGTAATGTAAAAATAAAAGGTCTGCCTATTGTAAATTATCAATGATTTTGAATGCTCAGGTTGAGGCAATATAGACACCTTTTTTAGTAGGAGCAGTGGATACCCAGACCTTAGGGAAATCAGGTCTCAAATGCCTGCAACTCACTAGATCTACAAAGAGACAGCCAGGAACGAGCTGTACAGGAGGCATGCAGATGTTCTATGGTCTTCAGATAGGGAGTACACATCACACTTGACACGCTTAACCATGTCAGTGATATTATCTGAGCTCCTCTGTCATTCCTCTGTCAGGTCTGGTCAGCATTCCCACCCTACGTGCTGGTTTACATTGCAAAACCTGAGTCAAAGATGCTCAAGAACAGAAACAAGGAGTAGCTGCATCTACACCAGAACTTCCAGTTTGATAAGGGACAACAAGCAGGTGAAGTTTCAGCACAACTCCTAGAGAAGTCAGCATTGCCTGGCTACCAGTGGGTCCCGGTGGGCCCAGGTTTTACCAGCAGAGTATCATCCAATCATGACACCAAGCACCTCAGCTGAAGGAGCTGGTGCTCAAGAGGAGTGTCTGGAAGGAGAAGCAAGCATCAGAAACAAAGCCACGTCAACAACATAAGTGTGAGGAGCTAAGCAAAGGAGCAGACTGTAAGTTAAGGGGCTGCTGTTCTGCTCTGAGCAACCTGTGAAACTGGAGATGAGCCATTCCAGCCCTGTGCTACTGTATCCTTCTCCCAGAAAATCCCTTCTGATCACTGCGAGCTAACAGACCTGGGTTAGCTACAGATCGCCTCCAAAAACTTTAGGACTCACCACTTTGCAATACAGACATCTCATTCCTTCACTTACAGTCATAACAGATGCCAGAGGCCTTTTATTCACAATGAAAAAGCATGCACAATACAGATCATAAATTACAAACAAAGCTGCTTCTGTTTATGCTATGTATTCACTTGTTAAAATGATGCTGGATTAGCAAAGGAGCTACCTCATAAAATAAGGAAAATCATCAGCCTAACTGCTATCCTACGCAACGGCGGATGACTGATGCACTGTTTTCTTAGTGGTATGAAAAAGAACAGTCATGGAGATGTGCACCCATACCCACTCTGGGCACAGTACCTTATGGCAGGTTAGATTTGCCTAGACTTAGAGAGGACTGCCTCAGTTCTTCATATTCCCCAGCACGGTGCCCTCTCCTACCTCCTTCACAGGACTGATTAGGTAGGGACAGCCTTTTAAAAGGCCCAAAGCAAACCTACTTGTGATCCCAGACCAACTTCCTCGCGTTTAGCCCTCAGCTCTCTTATCACGGAGCACCCGCTTGTCAGCAACGCGCTCCGATCTTTTGCTCTAACGCAGACGCATTAGGAAATGTCTAAAAGAAGCCCAGGACCCAGAGCCGCGACTTCCAAGCGGGAGCAAACAAAGCCAGCAGCAGCCTCCCGCCCCCCGACACACACACACACGCACACACACACACACACTTTCAGGTAGGTGGCCCCACACGATGCGGGGGCTCCCGCGGAGGCAGCTCGGCCGCCGGGTCCCGCACTGCCGCGGCAGGGTCCCGCCCGGCTCGGTGGCTCGGGCTGTTCCCGGGGCGGGGCTGCCCCGAGGGAGCAGTGGGGCCGGTACTCACACATCCAAGCGCGGGCGGCGGCGCGGCTCGGACATCAGCTAGCAGAGGGATCCCCTTCCGGCGGCGGCAGCGAGCCTTGCAGCCCCCCCCAGGCCGCCGGCGGGTGATGAGGCTGCGGCGGCGGCGGGCGCCCCGCGGAGCTCCCCTCCTTCCGCCGGGTAGACCCACCTCGCCCCTGCCCGCCGGCGGGTCAGAAGAAGAGGCGGGCAGCCGCGACCGCCCTGCGGGGCCGGGAAGAGAAAGGAAGGGAAGACGAGGCAGTGCAGGCGGGCGGGCCCGGCCTCGGCACCCCGGTGCAGCACTGCACACTGCCGGCTGCCCGCGCCGCGGCTGCCCGGGAGACGTGGCAGTGAGGGCTGATGCTCTCATCACAGGGCGACAGGCGGTGGCAGCAGACCCCGCGGCGGCCGGCCGGCCCAGGAAGGGCAATGGGGGCGGGGCGGCCTAGCCGCGCCGCCATCTTGGTGGTGGCAGCGGCGCCGCCGGGCTGTGATAGCGGCCGGGCCGGCCTCGGTGCTGCCCAGCAGCTTCTGCTTTTCACTGGCTTTTTAAACCTCCGCGTCGCCGGCGCGCTGGCTCGGCCCAGGCAGGGGTCTCCAGGGGAGAGGCTCCGTCTCCTTATGTGCGCTTTGCTGCACCAGGAACGGTTTTGTTACTTTGGAAGTAATAATAAACTCGGAAAGCTCTGCATTTTTGCATCGTGAGATGCCAAAAAAATTATAATCATATAGAATAATTATAATCATAACTAACTGTTTCATTACAGCCAGCAAATCTATTCATCCCATGTCTGAACATCGACAGCCATCCTCAAGCTGAAGTGTGGTGCAGATGCCCAAGAGGAGCAGAACCGGGCCACCTCGATATGTTGGGAAGTTCGCAGCGGTGCTGGGACAGCCCCGGGGTATTAGGCGAAGAGCGAGCAGTGGGGAGGGGACACCGGGCAGTATCTGCAATAGCCACCAAGCGGCAGCAAATAATCAAAGGCTGGCGGGTGGTTGACAAGAAACCAGCCCAAGGCTTTTTTGAGCAGCTTTCATCAAGTGACTTCTGGGCCAGCTTGTAGGTGCCAGCTCAAAGCTGGTGGCGGGAGCTGCACTGGTGAAAAGGTATCTGAATGATAGCTTTCACAATCACAAGAAGAAAGCTCTCCCAGGGAGCGAGAGGAAATATTGGGAGAAAGAAGTAATCCTGTGTGTGAGCAATAGACAATTCTATGTGGGGATGCACAGCTTAAAAAGCTTTACGCTGGGAACCTGGTAACTCAGGCCAGGCAGGTCTTATGATAAATGGGATAGAGCTGGCCTGACCAGCCCTCTCCCCTGTTCTGTTTAAAATGATGGTGTGGAAGGGGCTCTGCTAAGTTTCATTGGCCTATCAGTGCAGCTGGGCTTGTTTCTGATTCAGAGGTCTCCCTCTTCATTCCCTGCCAGCAGCTCAGGGTCTGTGCCTCATGAATTCACTTTCCTTTCTCCAGCAGCACCTTCAGATAGTTTTCACGTCTATGAACTGGATCACAGCTGCCACAGGCTGAACATTCCACATGTGCCTGCCTCACTGCCCTCACACCTCAGCTCTACTCAGCCTTTTCCTTGTAGCCACAGAAATGATCAGTGACATTTCAGCTGCACCAGCAGACTGTGGCCATAGTCCCATGTCTGCACCTCTGTAATACACACCTTGTACTAGGAAATCTGCCAAAGTGTTCCATTGTTCTGGGTCAGCTGAAAACAAAACAAAACAATTTAAATGTGAAATCTGTAAAAAAAATAAATTGTTCTTAACCTCAGTTCAGAAGTCTCTAAGGCCTGAGGCCTCTGCTCCAAGAAAAAGCTGCTTTTTGTGTAAAATACGCCCGGGAGACTGGAGCCCATTGGAGCTGTGCACAGCAAGGTAGAACACAGAAGCCTGTGCCCAATTCCATGGGGAAAATTATTCCTCAGACACAAATCTGAACAGCACTCCAAGTCTGGGCAAATGCAGAAGAATCTTGCAGCTGCTATGCATTTTGACTCAAAGAAGTAACTGCTTCATTTGTAAAAGCTGGGCTAGTGATGTGACAACAACTCCGACTGGATGTTTTAAGGTTTACACACCCTCCTCCCTTTTTCACTGAATCCATCAGGGAGCTGTGTGAATGTTTGGGTCCTTGCTCTCCTCATATTTGCAAGGAAACTGTAATCCAGACTGAGCTAAGGAAACTGGTACCGAGGAACAAGGAGCTGCTTGGGCAGAACATGAGAGACCATCCTTGTTAGTGTTTTGTGAAATCCCTCTACCATTTAACTGATCCTGGCATGAGACTTTACCAGGTGAAACACTGGATTACATCCGTGAGAAGCCCAGGAAAGTACAGAGGCCCACATTCGCAAAGACCCCTCCTCTGATGACATATGTAACTACAACAGGGATTTTGGTAAAACACTCACACTGTCACCATGCCACCACTTTCCCTACCAGACAGTACACCAGCAAACATGAACGGTATAAAGCTTCTCACACTCCCAGCCTGTAGCACACTAGATTGTGCCTACCTTTACCTCTGTTCCTTTCTTCTAACTCTCATTTCCTTTCTGGTATTCCAGGTCAGTGCCCTTTTCACCTGCTTCTCACTTCTGCTGTGCTTCATGTCTGTTTTCCATTGCCCCTTAGAAGACCTGAATCCTTTTTCTTTGTCACTCACTCTCCTTCCTATTTCAAATCCCTTTCCAGTCTTACTGATTTAACACCTTCCTTTATCATTTTATCAAACATCCCTTCTATCCTTTTACTCCAAGACTCTTGCCCCACAATCTGGGGGACATAAATAGCTGTGACTCTGAACACTCCTGGGATACTTAACTCAGTCAAAGCCTCACCATGACAGAGCAAAGTCATAATTTCCCTGTTGTGTACAGGTACCCAGACAAGGTTGGGTGCCACTAACAGCGCAGCTGTAGTGATGTGAAATCCAGCATGAATCAATTGCTTGAACACCCACTGTTTGCTGGGATGGCTTTTGAAGCCCACTTTAAGCTCCTTGCTGCTGACACCTCACTATAATCAGCACCTGACCCACGTTAAAATGAGCTGTGCTTTGCTGACTTCACAGCACTTACAACTGTGACAGTAAGTCATCACTGCCAGGACATATTTCCATAGAAGTTACTTTGTGCTGCAGAATGTTTACTTAGTGTATGCTGGGATTGGATTCCAAGGTTTAAAGTAGGGTGTAGCTGAAAAAGACACAGTAAAAATAGGAGCACAGAACTCTGGATTTAATGCAGCTATAAGCTATAATAACACTCACAGAAAATACTGGTTTCATGGGCCACCAATGTCTTAACACTTGAGGGAAATACTGGAGAGAGTCCAGTGGGAAGGTCACAAAGATGATTAGGGGACAGGAGAATCTCTCTTAAGAGGAAAGACTGAGAGAGGATCTGATCAATGCTTATAAATATCTAAAAGGTGGATGTGAGGAGGATGGGACCAGTCTCATTTCAGTGGTGCCCAATGATAGGACAAGGGGCAATGAGCACAAACTGAAACAGAGGAAGTTCCACCTCAAGATCAGGCAATCTTCTCTCCCCTTCCTGATCCTGCAAAACCACCACCATGGTAGTTTCAGGTCTCACTGTTCACTTACCTATCTTTGGTGGCCTATAGGATGATTAAGAACCCAATTTGTTGTGTGTGCTAGCAATTAAGATAGATGCTAATTAAATCTGCAGTGTGTGAGTGGACTGACAAGCTGGGTAATGCCAATACACTCTCAGCTGTATCAAACAATGACTAATGCTCCCTGTCACTTTCTCAGTGGAGTGTCTTCTGTACCTGTAGCCACCGACAGAAACTTATTACCCTTGAGACAGATGCCGCTTTGACAGATTTGACTACTATCAGCAAATGAGGTCTGGTTGTGACAATTGCATAGCATTATAAAACCCAAGTAAAGTGTCAGTAGGTATGACTGATACCACTGAAAAGGGGTCACTCGCACAGTTTTTACTGGACAACTACTCCTACACCTTTTAATTTTGGACTACCAACATCCTTCACTATTTACAAATAGAAGGAATTTAAGAGTGTCCTTCATTCTCCCCAAATCCAATTTCTGACCATTTCAAGTGGGTTATTTTTTTCCTTGCAAGAACACTTGCAACATTTTGCTTCATTTAATTTTTTACACTTTTAAAGAGAAGTTTTCTCCTCTCTGGTTCTTTTAACATTAGTAATTTCTTACCAAAAAAGAAGACAAATTTTGCCATTTTCCTGAAAGGATTTTTCAGTGCTTGAGAACAGATTCCTCATGGGTGCAACTTTAAGAAGTCTGGGTGGAGTGCTCCAGCACCTGACAGGCATGTATACAGGCTTACCCTAGAGCCAAGCAGGGCAGCACTGTGGTCATCCCTACCTTTTGCTTTTTTGCCCTTGCCAGTGAAATACCTATGATATTTTGACAAATTAATTTAAAATAATTGTTCCTTTTCTGCAGGTAGGGGCAGTTTGGCTGGAAAGTTTTGCATGGTGAAACAACAAAAGTTACATCACACCAATAAGAACTTTGGTTAATCCATATAGCCATTTAATTTGTACCGCAGGCAAAAATACCTTTCATTTGGAGGCTTTCTTCAAACAATACAAAAACTTAAGAGAAACACTTTCAGCCATCTGCATGTGGGCATTCACACTTGAAGGGGTTTTGTTTGCACTGTTAAGGTTAGCCCTTTTGTGACTCAATGTTAAGGAAGAGAAACACTTCTCTTCCCTGAGCCATTAGGTTTTGGAAGCAGGCATCTTAAGTCCTGATTCCTGAGATTCTATGAACTCCTGCCAAGCCTTACCTAATTTCACTGCATATAAGTGCCAAATATGATACAGTCTGAGAATAGAAACTCTCGATTTCTGACAAGTATCAGCAGTGTATATGCGGTGATGCCCAGGGCCCTCAAAACTCCCTTGCAGATTCAAAAGCCCTGTATTCCCGCAAACGGCAAGACCTGGTACAATTCTGGCACCCAGCCACAAAAACTTCCGGCACGCCGAGCCGTCGGCAAGATCTGACCTGTGCTGATAAAGTTACGTCCCCCGAGTTTGCTCTAAAATCCTAACGCAAACAAGTCGATAAGGCCCGCTACTCCCCGCCTCGCCGAGGGGCAACAATGGCCACAGCGGGGCCGCTCTAGCTCTCCGGCGGGGGAATCTCTGTGGGAGGAGGCAGCCGCTCATCCTCCCGCGCTCGATGGGTGGCGGTGGCGCTGGGGTAGTCATGGCGCGGAGTTGCGGCCGGCCAGTAAGGGCTCTTCACCGTTGGGGAGGGAGGAAGGGCAGGACGAAGGCCCTGCTGCCTCCACAACTCTTTCCCATCGCCTCCTCCCCACCCCACGCTCCCTCAGTCCCTGTGGCGCAGACCCCCCAGCCGGCAAGCCGTGGGCGCGCGCACGCCCCGCCCCCGGCACGCGGTGTTCGGGCGTGGGGGTGGGCGCGCGTGCGCACGGCAAGGCGCCTGCGCGCTGGGTGGCGGGTGGTCGGGATTGTGCGACCGCGGGCTCAGTCTCCGTGAGGCCCCCGGAGGGAGGAGTAACGATACTGGCACCCTCCGGCCGGCCGACTCGTGGTGCGGGCTCAGGCGCGGGCATCGTAAGTACAGGCTTCGGTTAAGGAAAGTAATCGTCGGAGAGCTGCCTGCATTGAGGTCGGGCCGGCGGAGAGGGGGCTGCGGCGACGAGAGTAGGCGTGCGGGAGGGAGCGGGGTGTTGGGAGTGGGTTGGATTGGGGAGGGAGGGGTAGAAAGGGGGAGATGAGCGGTGGGGATAACGAATTTCCGGACAGTGTTCCAATTTTAAATCCTCAGGGAAAGAGGGAAGGGGGGTTGTTTAATTGTGGCTCGTACTTCGAGCGTCTGGTACGTGGAGGAAACTTTGGTTCGCCTCCGGCAGTTCAGCACTTAACGCCTGGCCCCTCTGTATGCAGGGAAGCCCTCTGCAGGGATCTCTCATGGGCATCAGGGAGATGTGGTCCTGCAAACAAGGCTGACAGTGCATAATTTCATTGTGGTGTAGCGTTACTGATATAATCAGGAGCAGTTACGTATCTAAATTATATGCCAGGTGGAACTACTTACTGTGTCAGGCTCAGAGGTTGTAAGTCAGGAAGATGGATGTAGTGCACTGTTGTTTTCATTTTAACTAAAGCTTTTGAATGGTTTTGTGGTAAATTCAATCCAGTACTTGGTGTTATTTTCTCTATTTCACGCATGGAGAAACTGGAATACAGGCAGGTGTTGCTGTTCCCTAAAATTCTCTCACTGGTGAGACGTAAACTACTTCACTCATTGCTCTGGATGCTACTTTGGAGGGACCAGAACAGTAATCAGACAGGGCTTGAAAGGAGACTTGCACAGGTTCGTGGGAGCCTCATTAGGTGAAAATGCTCCAGGTGATCATGGAAGTGTGTTTGCAGGTCTTGGGGGGAAGCAGAAATGGGGCCATTAGTGAGAGTATTTTAGAAGATTTGGTTTCAGAGTCATAATACAAATGCATTTAAAGTATAGTTCTTGGTATGATTAGAAAGCTTAAGACTTTCACAGCACTATGGTAGTAATAGTTGAAAAGGAGAATACGTGCATTCAGTTTCTTACTAGTACCTGTTTGTCTCAAAGAGTTAATGGAGGTCTCCTGTGGATTTAACATTCTATCCACCCTTTCACTTAACAGTTAAGGAAGTTCCCAAAGAACAGCTGTGTCAGATTAGAAGAGCTCAGTTTTCAACAGAGAGAATTAGAGAAAACAAAGGTGAAAGTTTGATGGCATTGAGTTAGCTAACATTAAAAAAACCCAGGGGAAAAAAAAAACAAGCCTGGAAATAAACTTTAGGATCTGTTCATATTCTTTAACTTCAGATAATTGCACTTTTTCTCAATAAGGTTAGTAGTTATGTGAGATGCTTTTTCTCTAAACGTTTTTGTTTGTTTTTTTTTCTCTGCAACTCAGTGATGATTCTGTGAGTCTTCTCTTGTTAATTACAAATATTCTGACTAAATTCAAAATACTGAGAAACACAGCTTTGGGCTTTTGTATTCTCTGCCACTATTCAACTTAATAACATTTCATGAACCTTTCTTTAACATTGTGAAGTTTATCACCTGTCATCCAAGTTATCATTACTATAAATGTGTTTTCTCGATAAACACTTTAAGTATGATCAATCTTGGTTTCTATTTATGTAGGTATTTACTTGTGGTTTTTGTAACAGCTGTATTTCATTTTCACAAATACTTTTCAATTAGAAATAAAAATTTGTTACTTCAGCTTTGGAAGGCTTGGGTTTTTCTTCTTTCCAGTTTGAGTGGCCATGTTCTTCTCTCTTAATATGTAGGAAATAATAGAAGTTGAGGGGTGCTTTATTTCTTTTTTTAATTATATGAATCTAAAACTAAGTTGCATGAATGAGTTTGAACTTGGGTTTTGCTGGTTTGAAGGTGGTATGCCTGGCGATTCTGAAGCCTGGTCAGATGACTGCCTGCTTTGATGTGAGAGTTCAGTTAAAAACTTGTTTAGGCAATTAGGTAGTCCAGAATATACCCAGGAGGCGTGCAACTGGGCTAACTATTTTTTGCTTCAGAGGCTGTTTTTTCTCAGCTGTGTATAAATGAGACCTTGAAAATACTGTAAAACAATGGGAGAGAGCTTTCATCACTTTTTTTCTTTATGTTTTTTAATGTATTTGGGGGAGGTATAATTATTGTGGCTCTGCTTTGTTTGGTTTTTTGTTTTGGTTTTTTTTTCATTGGAAGTGCTTTGGCAAACCTACAAGTAACATGCCTTGCAGCTATGATTGTGTCATTTTGGTGTCCTTAAATATTTTTTTAGAGTATATGCAGTGCTGCTGCTGAGAGCAGCATCTAGGTAATATTTATTTGTCAGACAGTGAATTGTGGAGTAAAGTTATGCATTATAATTTAGATAATCCTTTCAAACTGATACCATGATGATTCTAAATGTACACATTTATAAATAATAGCAAAATGTTCAGATCCAATGTTGCTGGAGCATCTGCAGTGTTAATCTTGTGTCCTCCTCAGTCTTCAGACCTGTAGTTGACTTCTGAACTCTTGCAGCTAATTTTATTCATCAGTGAGATGGGGAAGGGTATAACCTGCACAGAAATGAGAAGTGATGGGTTGGAAAGGAACCACTTTCCCTTACTCTGCTTCTGATTTGTTATCCCCCTTGACCTTCTCACTTCTTCCTGGAAAGAGTTAGAGTCCAGCTGCTCCATGAATGAGGAGGAGGAGGGTTGTAGAGGGACAGAAGCTCTTTAACCCTGAGGGAATAGGAGAGGAGGAGTCCACATCACATCTCACTTTTAGTTCTTTGGACTCCCCAGCAAGATTCAGTGAGATGGAGAATACAAATTAGTAACTGAATGTGGGGAAGAATGACACACTATCTGTCTCCCACTGCCTGAAATTTTACTGTTCTGCTTGTTCAAAAGGTTTAATAATATCCTTGGGGCGGGGGGGGGTGTTAGGGTTACTTTCAAAAGCATTTGATTCAAATTGGTTGTTGCTAGGTTGAACTAGAATTGTTGAAATGGATTTGAATTCTGTCAAATGCTGTTCTAGGCCAAAATGCTTCCAAAGGATGTGAGTTAGCGCTCTTAAATTGTATGCTTGAAACTCTTCTCCCACATAAAAATCCATCTGCAAATTGGTTGAAAAATCTGCATAGATGTAAATTGTCTTCTAACATGGAAAAGGCCCTGTACCTTTAATAGCTTAACAAAATCATGCCAGCTACACAATGTCTTGATAACAATCGTTGCAGTAGGCGCTAATAATTTGTAATCCTTACTGAGATAAGACCAAAAAAAAAGTAAAATCTGTTATGCTTAAGGAAGCTTCAACTGGAATGTCTTTAGTGCAGTTCTGATGCTGAAGTACCTCCATGAGAAACAAATAACAGGATTCTGTTCAGTTATGCATTCATAATACATGTAAAAAAAGGGAAATGAAAAAAGTTACACAACTTTGTTCATAAACACTTGTAAATGGAAAATTAAAATACATTAAATAGCCACAGGTCTATACTCTTACCTGACTTCTGTCCTGTATTGCTTTAGCTATCTGTGGTTGACACTTTGGTATAAAAAATTCATTGTGAAGTACTTAAAGCTAAAATAAGAATGTACATTGTTTTAATACAGTATTTTTCTTATTTTTTTATGTTTTGTGCAAAGGGAGAGGTGAGTGGGGAATTTGCCCAGGAATGTGTTGGGTTTTTCTTTTTTTTTCCTTTCCCTTTTTTTTTCCCTTCTTTTTCTAAAGTGGCAAGTTCTCTGACATCTGGCATCCACACCAGCACAGCAGCAGCTGCCAGTAAAAGATAGGGTATTGCTGAGTTGAATGATGACCTTAGCTTTCCATTATACATGAGATTCCTGTGTTCACAGAAATCTGTTTTACCATGTGTTTTTTCAGGATATTCCACTGACCTTGGGGGGGGAAGATGTTTTTAAATTGTGCTGTTTGGTTTTTTTGAAGACAATTCTGTGGTAAGCAGTTAGGTAATTACAGGGTGTGCCAGTACTGTTTGCTGTACGTCTTGCTCCATCTCTTTGCACTGAGTCTGGCAGTGCTGTGTCTTTTACAATGAGGTCAGTGGCTGAGCTGTCGTTGTGTAACAAGAGAGGCCATTCATAAATGTGTGTCTTGGCCTGGAGATGTTAGGTTGCATTTCCTAGCATAGAATTGGAGTTCATTACTTCTTAGGAAGGAGAAAACTGTACTGGAGTGTTGGAGTATCACGCACTCACTTGGCCTGTGCTTGATAATGATGTTGGGTCATTTGCAGCAAAGACTCTGTATTTGCTTAGGAAAGCAAGCATAAGCCTTTCCTTTACTAATCGCAGAAATCTTAATGTCGTGTTTTGTGCTCTATTTGCTAAGAGTCTGGACTCCGTTTTATAATTAAAACGTGACTATATAAAAATGTCTGCTGCTTGCTCACCAAATTGTCTGGAAATGTCAAAATTAGCTGTATATCAGCTATCTAATATTTGAGATAGACAAGATTACAAGATTTGAGATTACAAGAGTAATGCTAAAGCCAAGATTCCCCTAGGGCCCTGTATTAAGGGAAAATGCCAACTGAAATTACTTCTGCATTGGTGACATTATTTCCTCATGTTTGTCTACCTGAAGATAGATTTGCATAGCTATGACAGGGTAGTTATGCCACGTAGCAGTGACTGTCTAGATGAACAGTCAAAAAGCGTCAGTTGGTTAATCTGAGGTGGTAGAACTGAGTAGTTACTATTCTGGACATCAGCATCCTACTATACTTTTAATTGGCAATAAATTAATTTTCCCAAAGTTGAACCTGTCTCGCCTGTGAGAGTAATTGGTAAGTGATCTCTGGGTCTTTATCTCTACCCTTGAGCTTTTTCATCTTACTGTCTCCTCCCGTCCTGTTGGGAAGTGGGAAAGTGAGAGAGTGACTGATTCAGTGTCTGGCAGACAGAAAATCAATGAGACATATTCAGAAGACGATGGACTTCACACATACCTGTGCTCAGGGACTGCTTCTTTTGTCCAATGCCTTCCCTGTGGAGCAAGTTGTTCAGCTTTTTGATCATTAACCAAAGCAGGCTGTAACACAGGAGTAACACTCCTTGTTTGGGGTAACTTGGGTGAAAGAACAATGGTATCCCTTTTAGGAATAAGTAAGATACAGACACACTCCTGGCTTTCTTCTATCCTGCATGCCAGAGTTAAAGATGTATGGAGAGTCCTCTTTCTGTGCTTTTCTGCTATGATGTTCCTTTCATATGAAATGGATTTACTGTATTTGCCTGCCAAATGTTTCCTCATTTACATCTGTTGCAGTCGCTTCTGTGATGCCCACGTGCATGGAGACAATAAGTTATGTAAGCTAAATATCTGGGTTATTTCCTGGTGTGTTATGTATTCTTTATCTTTAGTCTGTAATTCGGGGAGTTGGAGCTGCCAGCACTTCTGTTCTTTTACATTGAGTATCAAGCAGTTATCAAGTAATAAATAGCAAGAAAAGTGTGTGGAGCCAGCACATCTGTTTATATTCTCAGCACAACTGGAATGTCAGCTGGCAGGGGCTATTTTCTAGTCAGGCTCTACAAATGCAATTGGGACTGTTGCCTTTTAACTCATACGTTTCCTCTTTAAAATTGTCTAGTTTGAGGCAGTTTGTAGAATGTTACAAGTTATTGCCTGGAAATGTGTGTTATCCTCCTGAAATGACTGTTCCTATTCACTTGAAAGCTGACCTACAGTTTTTCTGCTGGTAGTCATAGAATCATAGAACCAGGTCTTCTAACATTCTTCAGGTGGGAAGGGTAGACACAGAAGATTGCCAGAAATACTGCTTGCCTTCTGGTCCGGCTAACCCCATGTTTGCATGAGAGCTGATGACAGTGCAGAGAAAGTATAGTTTGGGGACTGGAGCAGAGAGAAAGGTGAGACAGAGACAGTTGACATCCAGACTTGTATGATTTAGTGGCTGATCAGTTGAAACACACAGTGGTCCTAAGGTTTTGTTTTTCTACACTACTAAGTGTCTGAAACAAGGAAATTTTTCCCCAAAACTCTTGTGTTGTTCTAATAATAAATAAGACTTAGTATTTGGCATAGACAAGGCTTACAAGGGAAGCTTTGAAATATCTGCCTGCTTGGAATGTACGTATTGCACAAAAAGTTCAAACAGGTTTGAGTTACAGGAAACTAACACTTGTCATGAGCTACAGCTATCCTTTCTCTTCCCACCTCTAATATATCTGTCTTAGCTGCATACCCTGTGTGTACGCAAGCCTCATCCTTTCTATGGTCTTTTGTCATTATCAATATATTTACTGGAAGCATGAGAAAATTGCGTCCTTTAACACAGGTGTGCTCTTAAATTCCTGTAATGTAGGTGCAACTCTACCGAAGGAAGTGTGTCTGTCAGTTTAATATATAGCAGCTAGGGAGGAGGCTTAGGTAGGTTGGCAGCAAAACTCTTCCTGGCAGCTGTGTACTGGACCAGAGCTTAGTCAGCACAGCTAACATTGTGGTGCTGCTACCCTGGTAGCCTAGGAGAGCCCCAGATGGGCAAAATGTCAGTCACCTCCATTGTTCCCATCCTGCTGATTCTGCAAGGTTGCTAGAGAAGTGTTATGGGGCAGACTGGTGGAAAAAAGCACCAGTGAGGGACAGTAAGTCACCTTTTGTGAAAAGATTGGCTAGTAAGCAAGGCTGGTTGAAACACCCTTACATAAAGTTCACACTTCTATTTGTAGTGGCAGTGTCGTCAGCAGGTAAGTCCAAGTAGTAAAAGAGTAGTGCAGTGGGAGCACCTAGACTTCTCCGCATGGCCAAGGAAGTGGGCAGCTTGATCTCTGTAAGAATGGCTTCTCTAATGTTAAAAATCTCCTAATGGAACCAATACCAGAGTGGCTCCAATAGAAATTGTGGTTTGCTTTTAGGAGCAAAGGTTTGAGCCTTTGTTTCTCCTTGCACAGTTTGTATAGTAATTATTTGTATGCAGTATTGCTTCTGGCACAGTGCTCTATCAAGATATGCCTGACTGCCTCTGTGCTGGTTCTGCTGTGCTGGGAGGAGAGAGGTTGTTTGGCATCCAGGGCAGGGACATGAGCTGAGGGAGGGGCATATCGGACAGCATTAGGGAGCTTTTTAGAGCTGGGGAAAGTGGGATATGTTNCAAGTTTTGAGCTGACTTTCCTGCAGCATGTGAGAGGTAACAGAGGTCTCTTTATGGTGTGGTGTTTCCTGGATGAAAAGTGTCTGCTGCTTGTGTAGCACTCTCCATACTTACTGGAGTGACTGCTCTACAGGAAAGAGGGATGTGGCAGCAGCAGTGAGTGGTTTAGTCTGCTTGCTTCATTTGGCTTGAAATCCTGAGAAGTGGAAAGGGTGTTTGTCAGAGGATTGGGTTTCTTTTGTTTTTTAAGTAGCCCATGACTTCACTGTTTCTCTGTACAGTTGGTGGTTTTTAATAGGAAAAGGTAATAGGATTACAAAGGTGTTGTATAAAAGAGATGTTAAAAACTATTAGCTTAATCCCTTACTAAAAACATAATCTGCTGAAAAGAAGGAAGTGCCTCTGAAAGGAGTGGGTTTAGACTCTTGTAAAACTTAAGATCTTGAACTGTCTTGCATAGAAAAGCTAATGCTGTACAGTGATCCTTCTGCCTTGTCAGCTGTTAAAGAATTTAAGTCTTTCTTGGAGAGTTTAATATAGAAGATTGCTGTACTTCTTCATGACACTCCCAGACCTAACCCATTGCTGCTTTTGATTTTGGCATAGATAAAATACTAAGTAAAAGTTTGCATAGTACATAGCTGATAAATGCAAAAGGAACTCTTTCATGCCTCATTTCCTGCTTGAATTTATGAGAGTTTTTAAATTCAGGTTGAAGTGAATCCTTTTAGCTGCTGAACCTGTTCTGCTGTTGGTGGAATTTATGCATGGGGTTGAGGAAGTTGCAGGTGCTTCTGGAGAATCCTGCGTGATAGAAAAGCTGTCCTATCAAGGCAGTGTGAAACAGTCAGAACGTTAGTGTAAATTAAAAAATTAATTTTTCATGCTGCAAATGAAAGAGTGTCTCTGGAGATGTCCTGCAGATGTTTCAGGGTGAATTGTTCAATACAAACATATGAAACATAAAGTTTCAGCAGCATGTTCTCACTGATTATACTGTTAAATGTAACTTTTTTGGATATTAATCATGTGAATATAGACTTTAGCATAGTTATAATGACAATTTTTTTCTAAAAATGTACCGGGGAAAAATAAGTATTTGGAAAATGAGTTTTTATCAACTAAAATTGAGCCAATTTTTTTTATAAGGTTATTTTTCCTTCAGTAATATCTAATCAGGGCTACCAGTAATCAGTCTTCCTGCTGATAATGTCTTTGTCTACCTAGGAATTTTGCTTAGATTAAAAAGAACGGCCTTTAGCCTAGAATTTTGGGTACTTCTGAGCTTGGTAAAGTTGTTGGTTTCAATCAGGCTGCTAGACAAATGGCTACATTGACCCTGCAGCCCTATTGTGGGGAACAAGTTTGTACGTATGTTGCTCTGAATGAAAATGGATAGGGTTCTGATTTTCCTAGTTTGCTTCAGAAGAAATCTTGTCCATGCTGAACCTTGCCTACTGTTTTGGGCTTCCTGGATGGTGAGGGGCAAGTTAGAGCTTTGTGTTTGTGCCAGCAAACTCCAGGATCAGAACTGAACCCCCTGTTCATAGAGGAGTCATACAGCACTGCATTTCTGATCAGTTCCTACAGGTAGCTTATTCTGAACAGCACTAGGAATCTTGGAACAAGCAAGTAGGGTTTGGACTATGTTTCAAAAAACATAGCATGCTACAGAACTTAAGTTGTCAGACAAGATGCAAAGCATAGGGATGGTTACTGGTACAGATACGATGTTGAGAAATGAAGTTTATGCAGTCTTTGTGCCTCAATATGATAATGGACATATTTAGAAATATTTGCAGTGTCTGTCTAGATATGAGTATGTCTACATATAGATGGAGACCTTTATAATTTTTCACTGATATTGGAATTCTGGACAACATCATATTTGAGTAACTGTTTTTTTCTGTTTAATTTTTTTTCATAGATTTTGAAATGAGTACCGTGGTGTTCTTAACCTTTGTGGCCTGAAGTGCTGTGCCCTTCTAGTCAGCTGTAACTTGCTAAAACAGATTTGGTTATGCTTCACTGAGAACTGATTTCACAAGAAGGGTTGCACTTTATGTTCCTATGGAAGTTTCTTGGTACCTTTGAAGGTCAGACCTAGCTAGTCAGGTGTGAGAGCTATAAGATGATTTTAGTTGCACCACAGATATTTTACCACTCTTGGTCACCCTGAGTTACAAAGTATAAAAGAAGGAAGAATTAAATTTCCAGCATCTTCAAGATTATTTATAGCAAGATTTGTTTAGTATTGAATTATTGTTTGCACATGTTTTAATGTCTGGCTATGTGGTCTTTTTTTCACCTACCAACCAATAGTCATGATTTAGGGGTATCAAAGATGACAAGAAAGGCTTCTATAAGTACATAGGTAATAAAAGGAAGACAAGGGAAAATGTGGGTTCATTGCATAGTGAGTTGTGGCACTTAGTTATGCAGGACATGAAAAAGGCTGAGCTACTGAATGCCATCTTTGCCTCAGTCTTCACTAGCAAGACTGAGGTTCAGGAATTCCAGGTTCCAGAGACCAGAGTGAAAGGCTGGAGTAGGGAAGATGTACCTTGATGGAAGAGGATTTACTTGATGTGATGCACCCATGAATGCTGTGGAAGCTGGCTGATGTCATTGCGAGACCACTCCTTGATAATCTTTGATTGATCATAGTGACTGGGAGAAGTGCCTGAAGACTGGAGGAAAGCAAATGTCACTGTTGGCTTAAAGAAGGGCAAGAAGTACAACCCAAGGAACTATAGGCTGGTCAGCCTCACCTTGATACCTTGGAAGGTGGTGGAGCAGCTAATCCTAGAAGCCATTTCTAGGCACATAAAGAACAAGAAAATCACCAGAAGTAGTCAGCATGGATTTGCCAAGGGGAAGTCATGCTTGATCAACTTGATAAACTTCTACAATGAATTGACTGATCTGGTAGGTAAGGGGAGAGCATTGGATATTGTCTGCCTGGATTTCAGGAAGGCATTTGATGTTCCCTCTTATAAGATCCTTATAGTCAAGCTGTTGATGTATGGGCTGGATAAGCAGACAGTGAGGTGAATTGAAAACTGGCTGAACAGCAGGCCCAGGAAGTGGTTATCTGCAGTATGAAGTCTAGTTGGAGGCGAGTAACTAGTGCTGTACCCAAGGAGGCAATACTGGGTCCAGCCTCTTTAACATCATTAATGATCTGGATGATGGAATGGAGTGCATCCTCAGCATGTTTGTAGGCTGCAACAAATTGTGAAGAGTGACAGATAGGCCAGAGGGTCATGCTGCCATCCAGGGGGAGGAACAGCCCCATGTACCAGTACATGCTGGGGACTACCCAGCTGGAAAGCAGTTCAGTAGAAAAGGACCTAAGGGTGGTGGCACCGAGTTGAATGTGAGCCAGTAGTGTGCCTTTGTGGCAAAGAAGGCACATGATATCCTGGGCAACATTAGGGAAAGTATTGCCAGCAGCCAAGGGAGATGATCTTTCCCTTCTACTCAGCACTGGTGAGGCCACACTTGGAGTCCTATGTCCATTTTTGGGCTCTCCCGTGCGAGAGAGATGGACATGCTGAAGAGGGCCCAACAAAAGGCTGTGAAGATGGTGAAGGGCCTAGAGCATCTCTCCTATGAGGAAAGGCTGAGAGGGCTGGGATTGTTCAGCCTTGGGCAGAGAAGGCTCAGGGAGAACAGTGACAGAACAAGAAGCAGTGGGCATAACTGAAACTCAAAAGGTTCTATCTGAACATCAGGAAACACTCATTCTTCTGTGAGGCACGAGTTGCCCAGGGAGGTTGTGAAGTCTCCATCTCTGGAGATATTGAAAAGCTGTCTGGACACAGTCATGGGCAGTTGGCTCTAGGTGGCCCTGCTTGAGCAGAGGGGTTGGACCAGATGATCATAGAATCATAGAATGCCAGATTGAAAGGAACCTCAAGGATCATCTAGTCTAACCTTTCAAGAAAAATACAGTTTAAATGAGATGGCCCAGCACCCTGTCAAGCTGAGTCTTAAAACTAATGTAAGGGAATCCACTACTTCCCTTGGGAGATTATTCCAATTTTTAATTGTTCTCATTGTAAAGAATTTTCTTCTGGACTCCTATTGGAATCTCCCCAAGAGCAACTTGCAACCATTCCCCCATGTCCGTTCCATGTGACTCCTTGTAAAAAGGGAGTCGTCTTCATCTTAATAGCCACCCTTTACATACTGATACATGGTGATAAGGTCTCCCTTAAGCCTTCTTTTCTCAAGGGTGAACAATCCCAGTTTTCTCAGCCTTTCTTCATACGGCAGGTCTTCCAGTCCCCTGATCATCCTTGTGGCCCTTCTCTGGACCCTTTCCATCCTGTCCATGTCTTTTTTTGTATAGGGGGGCCCAAAACTGAATGCAGTACTCAAGGTGTGGCCTGACCAGTGCAGAGTAAAGTGGGACAATTACTTTATCTCTGCTGGTGATGCCCCTTTTGGTATAACCCAGCATCCTGCCAGCTCTCTTTGCTGCTGCAGCACGCTGCTCACTCATGTTGAGCCCACTGTCCACCAAGACCCCCAGGTCTCTCTCCATAGGGCTGCTCTCAAGCCAGGTGGATTCCAGTCTGAGCTGCATTCCTGGGTTATATATTCCCAGGTGCAAGACCTTACACTTGTCTCCATTAAACTTCATAAGGTTTCTGCTAGCCCACTCCTCTAGTCTGTCCAGATCCTCCTGAAGGGTGGCTCTCCCTTCTGGAGTGTCAACTACCCCACTTATTTTTGTGTCATCAGCAAATTTCATCAGGGTGCTCGTGATCCCAACATCCAAGTCACTTATGAAGCTATTAAATAGCACTGGGCCTAATACTGATCCCTGGGGGACTCTGCTTGTGACCAGTTGCCAGCTTGAGAATGAGCCATTTACTGCCATCCTCTGGGTACAGCCTGTCAGCCAGTTCCTCACCCACCATATGGACCATTTGTCTAGGTCGTAACGTGTAAGTTTTTCAAGAAGGAGGCTGTGTGGGACCATATTGAACACCTTGGAGAGGTCTAGGTAGAATGTCTACTACTCGCCCCGCATCGACCAAGCATGTCACTTCGTCATAGAAGGTGATCAGGTTTGTCAAGCACAATTTGCCCCTGGTGAATCCATGTTGGCTTTTTCCAATTATGTGCTTCAGTTTACTTGTCATAGTCCCCAGGAGGATTTGCTCCGTAACCTTCCCAGGGATTGACGTAAGGCTAATAGGTCTATAATTGCTTGGGTCCTTCTTGAAACCCTTCTTGTGGATAGGGATGACATTAGCCCTTTTCCAGTCTTCAGGCATGTCTCCCAATATCCACGACTTCTCAAAGATTATGGAGAGCGGCCTCGCAACGACATCAGCCAGCTCTTTTAGCACCCTTGAGTGGATGGCATTTGGGCCCATCGATTTGCCCCATTGTCGATTTGCTTCAGGGTCAAGCTCCTGAAGCAGTTGACACACCAACTCTTCCTTCACTGGTGGTGGGTCTGTGTCTTCTTCTGAATTTTTGTTCCCAGGCCTGGGACCCGATAGAGCTGGTAAAGACAGAGGTGAAGAAGGTGTTGAGGATCTCTGCCTTTTCAGCACTGTTTGTCACTGGTTCACCTCTCCTGTTTAATAGTGGGCCAGTACTCTCCTTCTGCTTCTGCTTGTTGGTAACATAATATCTAGAGGTCCTTCTAACATCAACCATCTTGTGATTTGCATATCCTCAACTTATACTTAGTTGGTAAGAATTTAATTCTGTCTCATTAGAAGTTATGAAGTGCCAAGGGTCTGCTCCATTATTTCATGTGAATTGCAGAATGACTGTTGGGCTCTATTAAAGTTGATGTTGATCCTGCATGACTATTCTAGTCAGTGTTTTATTAAGGCTATTCCATGTTGGCTCTTATGCTACTTCTTCAAGTGTGGCTTTTTAACAGCAGGCCCTGGGCATAGCTTTTTTCCTTTCTTTCTTTAACAAGGCCCAAACTCTGGTGGTGTGACTGTTTTAGCTGCCTGACTTAGCTACCCAGGTATTTTAAGCTTCCTGGTGAAAGATCTCTTTTTCAAATGAAGAATCTTTAGCATGAAGTGGTAAAGCAACACCCTCCAGAGGGACAATGATCAAGTTTTCCTTTTGTTTCTCTGACGGACAAGTTTCTGAGGACCTCTTGCTTGTCCTTCTATTTTCAGTTACTTCTTAAGTTCATGAGTTCTCCATCTTTGGGAGTCATAAAAGTGCAAGCCCTTCACTGTGTTTCTCAGTTGCCTTTATTCATAAGGGTACAGTTCTTCATCACTTGTTAGTAGAATCAGACATGCTTTTCTGTGCACATGCCATTCTTGTGTCTTGGAGAAAAATGAATACCTTTTAACCTGTGAAGTAATAATATAAGGTAAATTGAAGGGTATATAGATTCACATGTTTTTCCATTTAAGATATCCAGCATATCCCATCCTTCCCAGGTTTTGAAATGCAGACTATATTCTCCAAAGAAAACATCAAAATACTAAACTGTGAGTTTATGAAACATGAATTATGTCCTTGTGTGTGTGTTGTGATGAGTTGAAAGTGACTAATTGGTGTGATTGTGCATGCATATTTTTGCTGCTCTGTTGAAGTGCTCAAGTGTATTTTAAGCAAGAACAACTTTCTGTCACTGCCATAGAGCTCAGTGGAGATGTGGTTTTAGTTATCATGGGAAATAATTCACACTGACAGTAGCACAATCTGAGTATTTGTCAGAGGCAAATAGTGTGAACTTTTAGAAACATCTACTTAGAAAGGAATCTTGCAAAGCTGGCAAGAGAAAATTGATATGTGTGAGATTTCACCTGGGTGAATAGAAGGGGAGGAGGGTAGAAGTAAGGCTGGTGCAGTAAGTTCAGAGTTTGTGCTCATAATTTAACATCTGTGTACCTTAGCAATTTTACACCTGCATGCTCTTCCTGATAAAAAAAAAAAAAGCATTTCAGAAGCTTGTGATGTTTCATTATGTCTTTTTCCATGGATAGTTCATTTTTAATTTCTTGTTTGTGGGAAAACAAAATTTCTCATGGAGGACAGCCCATTTTCACTAGTCTGTGCATTGGGGGCAAGCAACTGTCTTAACTTTTTAAGAATGCAGCCCACTTCTGATAAAATGGGAGGCTGTGAATTTAATAAATTGATTTTTAGCAAAAACCTTTTGATAATCATTCCCTGGATGTTAAGTTCAGTATCTTAACCTGGGCTGAAAAGGACAACATACAGTTAATCTGGAACATGTTTGGATTGAGTGGTGGTGAAGGAAATTCTTTCCTCACAGAGTGTGCAGTGATACCCTTGTTTTATTGGGGAGAGATTACCCATCTTGGGGGAAGTGCTTCACCTGCTGAACACTGCATAGTAACTGGGAGGTTATGAAAGGCAGTAATTTAGATTATAGAAGGTTGGAAGTAGAGTTTAGATGAGCAAATTATAAGATCATTGGTTTAATAATTACAGGCTAATATTACCAATGGACTCCATAGTGTTTACTGTTTTCAGATCTTTCATACAGCTTATCACTGATTTCCTGTGTGCAACTGTTGCAGAGTATAAACTGGTGATGAGTGGTGGATATTTTCTCTTTAATTTGAAGCCCTATTGTTTTGTTGATGATATATGGTGGGATAATATTGTAAAGCATTTTGGACCATTATTTCCTCAGGTGTTGCAGTTGTGAATTGGAGACCAAAGCAATCAAGCTGATATTTGAACAAAGCTGCTGTTCAGAATTGCTTCTGTCCTGCAAAAGACTTTCCGTGTTATGACAGCTACTGACAGCTAACTAGGAATGCTGGGCTGAAAGGCATGCATAGGTGTTTCAGCTGGGAGCAGTCAAAATCAAATGTTATCCTGATTGCTGCTCATTAGCTGAGCTAAAAACTGGAACTATTTAACTCAAAGTGTATCAATATGATATTTCTGCTGTCACCTCAGGACACCATGGCTGCTAATTTGTATTATTGATATGTCTGCCAGCAAGACTCAGCAAAATGTAAATGGTAAAATTCATTGCTGGAACAAAATATATTCATTGAAAATATCAGTGTTTTTTCTTCCCTTCCATTCATGTAGTTTTGTCATTGAATTTCCTCCTATGTACTTTTTCTTTCCTGTTTAGTTAGGGAGCTGTTCCTCCACAGCTGTTGCAGAGACTCTAGAAACATGGGGAGATTAACTGGGTTTAATCTATTTTTCTGCTTGAGCTCAGTTAAAACATTTTGGTTAATTTTTCTTAACTGTAAAACAACAATTACTCTCATATATTTTTCTGGGCGAACTGGAGTGGCCTGTTTGCTGGAAAGCTAAACCCCTTGCCCCTGTGCTTTTTCTCTCTTCTTAATTGAGATTTTCCTTTTCCCGTTGCTTTTTCACATCTCAGTCCCCTTGCCCTCATCTGTCAGCTTTCCCAGTAGTGTGTTTTGTATATTGTTTCAGTACTTCAGCTATAGTCTACAGCTGTTACGAGGAAAAGCAGAAAGATTTTGCTAAGTGAGGCTAAAGATTTTTGTAATGGAGGTCTGAGATTTGTTTGCAGATAGGTCTGAAGTCTATATTTGTTCTGTTGGGTAGTGCAGAAGCTGGATGCTGTTTTACTCCTCTTAGCATTATAAAAGGAATTGTCTTCAGAAATAAGTAGTTGATCTTAGTATACCTGTGAAATGTGTTACTGACTGCCCCCCCCCAAGTTGCTTTCCAGTTGTTTATTACAAGCTGACAGTGGAAAATAGTGTGCTGTTAGTGTGCAGCTTAGATTTGCTGATCCTCTTGATTTTTATTTTTTTTTTATTTTATTTTAAGGTGTATATAGCTGTTCTGAACTGTGTAAATCTCCTTATTTTGTAGGCCAGTTGGATGTTGGGTGTTGCTCTCTTGCTGGTGTTTTCTTTCCTGTTCTGGCAACAAAGTTAATGAATATCAATAGAAGAAAAGCTAGTTGTATTCATTCTCAGGTTTCCTTTGGAGAGCAGCAGAGATCCATGCTGCCAATACCTTACTAGCTATTCTGATCATTTGCCCTGTGGAAAATCAGTTGAAATGATGTAAATGAGAGCACTAAGCTAATTTTTCTGTGTCTTTTAAAACAGTAAGGTAGATACCCACATGGTCTCTGGTGTCATTTATCTAAGAACAAAAAAAAATTGGAAGATTTGATCCCAAGAGCCAGGAGATAAGGAGGGGAGGACTAAGAGGAGCTCAGGATTCTATTCTTGTTCATTTCGGTAATTCTGTCATTGTGTTCTTGAAGATGGGGGGGGGAACCCAACCAAAAACTCAGTAAAACTCCTCAAAAACATGTGGTTATTGGTATGACTTCATGGCTTTTTAAATATTTTATTTCTTCTTCTTGAGAACTTTTCCTCTCTCTTCCCCTCTTTTCCTTGTAAGTAATACTCTCTTATCTGGTGTAGTCTCTCTTTTTTTTTTTTTGCATTCTCTGTGGTTGAAATGGATGTGGAGATCCTTCACTGTTAGTGGTGAGGTCACTGAGAGCTGCTCTTCCTTAGATCAGCCCTGTGCTTTGCATGTGGATGGAGAAGAGCAGGGCATCTACTCCATATAATGTCTGCCAGGAGGGATAGCACCTGGTCATTCCCAGCAAACCCTGAGAAGCTTGGGCAGTGCATCAGATATTTTGTCTTGTCTGTCCTAGGTTTGGCTCTCACAGAGATCCCCATGAATCAGCAAACCTTTCTAGAAGACACCTGGGCAAAACTAGTGGGAATGTAGAGTTACTGTGTTCCTACTGTCTGCCATATCTCTCTAGGGTCTCATGTGTATTTTGGAAGCTAGTATAAAATAAACTTCCATGTTTTTGTGTTTCTTCTCTTTGATCCAGCCTGTTCTGTGTGCATTGTCTTTAATCACTGCCTTTACTTCACTTAGCCTCAGTCCTTGTTCTTCTCACAGGTGGCAATTTTCTTGTGTGTTTTCCATATCAAAGCTCTCTTTTATTAAAATTTAATTTTTTCTCTACTGTGAGATAATAACAGGCAAAAATATTAGCATGGTAACTTTATAGTATGATGGCAGTGAAAGCTATATGAAAATGGAGGTCTGGAAAGAGGGCAGGAAACAGAACAAAAGATTGGATCCTCACAGACCTAACACTGAAAAACAACCATTCCCTTGAAAAGCAAGATGATTTGCCTCCTCCAGCAGCATGTGAGAGGGGAATACTGGGCAAAGCCCAAAAGAGTGGTACCAGCAGGCAGGAATGAGTTGTGATGCCAGTCAAGTATTGCAGGGTTATGCAGAGCAATGTAGCATTAATAGTACTGTCTCTCAGGAGAGAACAGTTTAATTCTACAGAGATTCATGTGTTTTTCATTTTAGAGGAGAGAGCTGACTTTACTCATAGTCAACAGAATCTCTTGCCTTACAGCTGTTGTTAATTTCAATAGGAGTAGAAGTAGTGAAGCGTGTATTGTCAGGCACTGTACAGAGACATAACAAGGGGTAGTGGCTGCACTATTCTGATCTGGGGAGGAAAAAAAGGCTAGGAGTGGAAAACAAAGCAGGAAAGTGACTAAAGTCATGCAGCTGGTTTGTGGCTGAGCTGAGACCAAAGGTCAGCGTCTTAGTTTCAGACTAGTAGTTCATGCTTGCTGTTCCTTTCATGTTTTGTCATAAGCTGTTTTCGTGAAGTCTGTGAAGGTACAGCAGTGGAGAGTCATAGAAACTATTTTTTCTCCCCCCCCCCCAGGTTAAATCATATTTTTGGACATTTGAAGAGCGAACAGCATCATGGCTCCATGAATTGTGAAACTGCAGGAAGTGTGGCAGCCTTCCCTACCGCCAGCTTTCCTTCCTTACTGTGACATTCTTCTCAGGACCTTTGGTTTCGCCCCATTTGGTATACAGTGGCCTGCCTTCACATCAGAGCAGAAGCAGCAGTTTGCAGATCAGGGAGAGACATGGCCTTGAGCTTTTATGTCCTTCACATCTTCTATAAGTTCAAAGTGCTGGTGCTTGTCAGTCTGTGTTTCATGGTGCTATGGGCGACATTCAGTTACATTGTGGACTCCAGACAGGGAATTTCTAAAGCTAGGAGCATGGTGGAGGACTTCAGAAAGGTACCTAGCCTGGAGGACAGTCAAAAGGAAGAGAAGATGGAATCAATTACGACAGTTTCCACAGTGAAGTCATTTCAGGGTCACTGCCCAGTTCTGTCTCCATACCTGCGTAAGTTTTCCTCTCCTTTCTAACAAGCTACATTTGCTTTGGTACTGCTGACTTATTTTTTTTTCCTGGTGTTTTTCCTGTTAGACACTTATCCTATGAAACAAATACAACACAACCAGTTGCAGTGATCACTTCTGGGTGAGGAAGTGACTTGTGGCACAGAGTGCCTGTGCTGGGTCTGGCTGGGATGTCAGCCCGTATGGTGCTGTACTTCACATTTGTGGCAAAAACAGCTTTAGTAAAGAACCAAAGAAGTGATTTGGTTGCTGCTGAACCGTGTTTGTACACTGTTGAGGTTTTGTTTCTGTTTTTCCCTGGCCCCCTAAAATCTGGTAGGCTGAGCATGGGCAGGAGGTTGGGGGTGATCACAGCCAGGACAGCTGAGCCCAGCTGACTGAAAGGATATTCCATACCATATGACTATACTTACCATTTATCATGCTTGGCAATAAAAGCTCAGGGAAAGGAGAAAGGGGTGAGGGTTGTTCATGGTTACAGTGTTTGTCTTCCCAACAACTGCTGTATGTGCTGAAGCCCTGCTTCCAAGGATGTGGCTGGACACCTGACTGCCAATGGGAAGTAATGAATTAATTTCTCTTCTTGCCTTGCTCACACGTGCAGGTTTTGCTTCTCTTTTATTAAACTATTTTTATTGTCACCACAAGTCTTTTCACCTTAATTTTTTGCCTTTTCACTATTAGATGTACTCTTCTCTGTCCATCTTGACAACTGAAGGACTTCACAGCTGTGCTGGGGTTAGCACTACTTACCATGAAGGTTCAAATAATGGTTTCCTTGATTTGGCCTTTTTTATTAGTCCACCTTTTTTTTTTTAATTGTCTTGATATTGCTAGCAGCACCAGGCTTCTGCTTTGCAGTCTCATGTCATTGTCATCTTCCTCCTCCTCCTTCTGAATCTGATTGGGGATTTGTTTGGGAAGCTGGATTCTTCCCTCTTCACTGATGTAGTCCAAAAAGCTGCTGTCTAGCTGCACAGCCCCACCTCTGCCCCCAAGAAGTATTTGTTTAAGTAAATTCACGGCAGCTGTAGCCGTCACAGTTGCCTGCATTGTTCTCTTTTGTGGGTTTGCTGAGTCCAGAGGGGCTGAAATGATAGCTTACTGCAAGAGAAGTGATGAAAATTTCATTTGGTTACAGAAAGCCTTGGTACATTTTACCTTAAAAAAATTTATAGCCTTAAGCTTGTGATGCCTCTGTTCATGCTTTAAGTAGAGATGATTTCTCACAGCCACAGTCCTATGTTTCTTTCAACTTCCCTCTGCTTTGCCCAGTGGCCATTTCTGACCAATATACCTGCAGTAGGGTGGAACTTCTTGAGATTTTTTTTTTTTTATCACCACTATTCTGTAATCAGATTAAGCAATTAAACACTTGATACTCTCTTCTTCCACTGCCCATGTAATATCCTTGTAGCAGTACTTCTCTTGGAAAGGCAGGGAAACCAACTGGGGCTTGAACCTGGGTTTCTTATGCTAGTTATAGAGTGCCTTATCAGGTGACTGTCATGAGCAGAAGTAACTCAGGAAAGCTTCTTGTGCTTCTCCTACAGGAGGTGCCAGCAAACTCATCTTCAAAGCATCTCTCACACTAGAAGAAGTGCAAAAGGAGAACCCTCAGGTAGTCAAGGGTCGGTACCACCCTACAGAGTGCTCAGCATTGCAGCATGTGGCCATCCTAATCCCACACCGCAATCGAGAGAAGCATCTGCTGTACCTCCTGGAGCACCTTCACCCCTTCCTACAAAGGCAGCAGCTGGACTACGGCATCTTTGTTATTCACCAGGTGAGGCAGCTGTGCAGAGAGGTGTTTGGGTAGGGATGATATTGGTGCTCTGCAGTCTGAGGAGAGTCCTCCAGGCCTGCTTCAAACACTTGTACTCATTGAGGGATGCAACAGTGCGTGCAGCCACTGCTGGTCCCGCTACCAGATCTCAGCTGCTGGTAGCAAAGCTGAGAGGTATTAACAGATGGTGTCTTTAACTGATACCCATTTCTGTCTGAGTAACTTACTATTTGTAAGTTAGTGTTCAAGGTAAGCAAGTTTTGCCTTACAAATGCAACTTACTTCTCTTGCAACATACACATATGTAACTAGGCTGACATGTTTTCTGTCCTTCAATTTGGAGTTGTTTGGATCTAAGGCCTCCATTTGTATCTAGCTCTTCTCTCCCATCTGCTTGCTGTCTGTCGTGCTTAGTAAGCTGTATGTATTGTGTAGTTGTGCTTCTGCTACCTCAAACTAAATACAACAGCTACTGCTTGTAGGTACTTTACATGCCCAGCAAGGGCCATGGGAAGAAGCAGTCATGACAGAGTACTTGGTTCCTGAATGATTTATTAATTTTATGAGCCACATTTTCATCTAAGGTGCTTATGTTCTAGTCGCATGAGCTAAAAGCAGATTTCTCTTGTAATGTTGGCTTTTTCTTGATTTTTATTGTGTTTTCTTTCTTTTACTATAATTACTTATCCTGCTTTGACTGTAAACAGATTTTTCAGACAGCAGGAGAAAAGGTGATTAAACAGAAGGGAAGAGAAACTGTATTAAGAGGTGAGAGTACGTTAACCAGTACGAGGCAGTGCATTCTAGATGAAAGCTTACACTTCTGCTCAATAGCACAACAGAACAGCAACAAAAGTCATGGCAGAATATATACATTCAGAGGAATAGTCTGTTCTTTCATTGTTTAGAGTCATGTGGCCTGCAGAGTGGAAAAAATGAAGCTTTTTTTTCATGCATTAGTATGTAATATAACTGTACATCTAGTGGCTTGCTGCATCTAGCAAGCAGTGGTTAGCAGTAAGTCATTGGGAGAATGGGCATTCGTTCTTTATTTATTGAAATATGTGAGGTAGAGAATGGCTGTTGTCATGTTGCTGGTACAGAAGTATGAAAGTTTAGTCTGATGTGAGCAGCAATGTCGAGTCTGGACTTGTTCTATCAGAGTTTTTACTCAGAAGATTGGAAGCTTTTCCTTAGCCTTTCCGTGTAGATAGGTGTACCCAGAAACTGGAAAGTGTCTAACAAAACTCTTTTATGGCAAATCCATTTTCATTCTCCATTTGTGATGTCATTAGTTAAGTGTCTTTTGAGGAAAGAAATAGTAAAGAGCGGGATTTAATTATTAAAATACAGAGTTTACTTTGGAGGAAGATGAAGAAATGTGTCTTCTATATTTTTCTCTGTGAGCCACTGAAGGGCATATTCCAGATCTCTTCTGTATGAGGTACATCTAGCATCTTGAAAATGTTTCTCTGCACAAATGTCGTGCATACTTGAATGCAGTGTTGAAAAAAAAGAATTTGTGATCCCTAAAGGGTAATTTATTTCCCAACATAAGTTTGTCTTGTGGCCAGTGTTGTTCTTCCATAGAAACAAAGGAGGACAAATCTCTCATCTTTTATTGAGGAGAGTAAACTTTGCTTTTGTTCAGCATGTGATCTAACATTGAAAGCTGCCCTTCCTGGAAAGTAATTTTAGCTGTTGTTTGGTTACCTTTGTGCAGGAAGTGGTCTGTGAGGGCTGTCTGTGCTGATGGGGGAGACAAAACTGCAGCTGATGGTAGGTGCTGCTGCTGAACTAGGCTGGGTTTGATACCAAATACAAGTGAAGTTCTCCACATGTTCTTTACTAATCATCCGAACTGTTCTGTTCACTCAATGACCTATGTTTTTATCATCATCAGAAGATTATCTGATAGTTTTCCTACACAGGACAATTAAAAAACCCCAAATGAAAAAACCCAAAACCAACCAACCACAAACAGAAAACCACTCAGAAATCTGACATAATAGATTTTGGATGAATTGTACCTGAATTTTTCTTGGAAAATTCCTTCCTTGACTGAGAATAAAAACAACTCATCATCCCTCTCAATTTCTGTGAGTGGGCACTGGGCTGTATTTCCTTAATTGCAGGTATGGAGCCATAAATTCTATAAATTTTCTTTGTGTAGAAGCAGATGGCTGTTAGTAATGATGAACAAATTGCTGCTTCAGAGCAAAGTGTCACTTTTTAGAACAATGAAAGCAGCTTTGTACACAACCACTTTTCCCTATAGTTGAGCTTCTCTTGGTCTGAGGAGGCTAGATGCTTTCTCATCTTCATGAAGCCTCTTGCAGTCCAGGTGTCTTTTAGCAAACGACCCTTTTCTCTTGAAAATTGGGGATTTCTTATTCTTTCAAGTACATCAGGTTCTTAGCTCTGGAAAATGACTGTCCTTTCAGTGTCTGGGAGCACAGGGCTTAGCCCTCTGACTCTCAGGTGGGGACTTGAGGCAATTCACCACCTTGTCCTCAAGGGGCAGGCAGCCTTCTACAGGCTGGCAAGTGTGTACACTCACGTAGAAAATGAGTAGCACGATAAGCAGACCTGTTGCTCTAGAGTGAATGCTGATGTGGAAAGCTTACAGAACTGCCAAGTGTGGGTATATTTATGTGTATACCTCAAAGGTGAAAAATGATAGCTTTGAAAAGCAAAGACACACTAATTTATATCAAAAGCAAACAACGAAGACTAGTAAAAGTCAAGTGAAGCTGTGTGCTAGGGGGAGTCCCTGTGTGGCAGTGTAATTAGGTTATAGATAGTAGTTAAAAATGAGACCTGCTTTTTATTTCCTACTCTGCCACCTACTGTGTGACCGAAGGAAATACAGGGAACTCTTTAAGCATTGCTGTCATCTAAGCTGAGTGGACAAATATAAATCATCTGTGGAAGGTGCTCTGACATCTATAAAATAATTAGCATGGGTCTAATGTGTTTTTTGAGTGTTTTTTTGTTTGGTTTTGGATTTTTAAAAAAAGCTTCCATAAGCCTTACTGATACAGCTGTATAGAGTGCCAGTTTCTAAACTGTTTACTGATATCTCTTTTGTTATGTAGCCTGATGGGAACTCCAGGACAGGAGCAGCACTAGTAGTGAAATTGCATCATGCAGCACATAATTCCAGTGCCCAGATAACCACAGGCTCTCCTGGGCTCGGCTGTGTGTGTTCATGACAAGTAGAGACTGAAGAAAGACTTTGCATCATTGGCCACTCTGATGCTGTATCCGATGTTATGGGGCAGCTCTTTGTGCAGTTACTGCTGTAAAGGCTCAGACACAAGAATGCAGTTGTGAACTACACGATCAGAACAAATGCCCATGAGGAGTTCCGCCTCAAAAGGTTTGACACTGTCTTCAGAGGTTTTTTCCATTCTCTCCCACAGGCTGGCAGCACCAAATTTAATCGAGCTAAACTGATGAATGTAGGATACCTAGAGGCCATAAAAGAAGCGAACTGGGACTGTTTCATTTTCCATGATGTGGATCTGGTGCCAGAAAATGACTATAACACTTACATGTGTGACAGACAACCAAAGCACCTTGTAGTTGGCAGGAACAATACTGGATACAGGTAGGAAACCAGGAATATGGGAAGAATACCAACTGGGAAATGCCATGTTACCGATAATGTTCCTCTTCTGATGGAGCTGTATGCTGGTATCTACCCTTCCTCCTGACACTGGGTTTCTGATGGTAACACTTCACCTCTCTGGAGTGCCTCTGACAAAAGAGAACTGTGTGGACATCTCTGAAGTCAGCACCGTGGTCACCTGTACAAATGGTCATTGTCATCATTCTGGTTTCTGGAGTGAGGTAAAGGATCTTCTGAGAGGAAACCAACATACCAGAGGTTGTGCAGAGGCCTTCTACCAAAGCTAGAAATGCATTTGCAGTCTCCTGGTCCTGTGATTTGAGGGTGTGATTGTACTATAATAAAACTTGCCACTTACCTTTTGCTGTTGAAAGTTAACGTCTGATATTGAGAGCTCACAGGTGTGAGAATTTGCCAAAAGATAGGGTTGCTCTTTAATTATTTGGCTGGACAGTGTCTAATACAGGATCATTTTGATTTTTAAATGAGTCCCCTAAGTGCCAGTGTGATATAAATAATTTAAAGTGAAAAGTCAGGTTCAGTCCACCTCAGAAGAAAAGGCTCCTGAGCTTGGTGAATTTGGTGATCGGAGTGTTTTCATTGAACTTTTCTTTCAAGATTCCCCTCTTATGTCAGATCATGTCATGTCACTCTAAATATTAATTGGAAATGGGCTTTTCAAAAGCCGATCTCAAAGTATTTTGAAATAAAGCTCTGCTTCACTTCTGTTTTTTTCCCTTGTTAAATATGAGAAAGAGGTGGGATGTGCAAATTCTTATACAGAATAATATTCACTTTCCAGTCATTTAGTAAAAATGGGAACAAGTACAAATGAACTAGGCTCATGACAGGCTTTTGGAGCACTCTGCTTGGCAAAGAGTGCTGAGGGTTACATGATGGTCCATGTACCAAAGCAACAGAAACGCTGCTTTGGTTAATTGAGAGGTATGTAGAATCCAGGCTAATAACATGGCACAAAGCTTGAAGTGCTTCACTTAACCTCCTATGCCTTAGTCATTGCAAGGGTTTTGCATAGTTAAGCATGTAGATGGATTTTTGCTTTTATTTAATAGGTCTTCTTACAGTTAATTTCCTCAAGTTTCTTCTGTTTGTGGAAAGAAGCTATGAGCTATAGGTCAGGTTTAAGCTTTGGCTTTAAAGAGTATGGTCAAAATGTTTTTGTTGTGAATACCCTGCACCAGTATTTGCTGGCTTTGAATTTGATTCATGCTGTCTTGTCTGTGCCACATCCATGAAGTGAGGATAATGATGCCTTACTTCCAAGGGAATTCCTGGGTATGTCTGAAGGAATTCAGATCCTGAGCTCAAGAATGATACCTAAACTAAGCTGAGGGCACAGGCTGAGATCCTAGTTGAGTGACCTCAGTGTTTTGCTTAGACTGAGGTAAGCACACTGAGACATGTTGCTGAGAGGAGGTTGAGAAAACTGAAGTCATGTGTCTTCTGTGTTAACACAAAATATCCTGGGCAGGACTGTTGGGGGTTTTGTGGGTTTCCTGAGGGTTTTTATTTGTTTTTCTTCCAGGGGTTATCTTCTGTCGTGATGCAGTGAGTGCAACTTTAGCAGCCATGCTCCTTTGGAGAGCAAGTACCTTATGTTTAGTCACATAAGCTACAGCTCAGATTCTTTAGAAAAAAAGGTTTATATATTAAAACTTTGAAGGTAAGGACAGGAAAACTTTTTTAGCTTAGCTTAGCTATTCCTTGAGACCAGCACAACATCCTTTCCTAATGACTGGTTCAATTATATGCTTTCTTCAGTCCAATTTTAAAATTCCCAAAGAAGTTGATATTCCCTTGTCCTCAGGGAAGAGGTGTTTGAACACTTACAGAAGTGCATATTTGCAGATGTCATCTACGGGCAAGATATACCTGGCCCTGCCAATTCTGCTCTGCCTGAGAAGGGCTGATTGCGCAGCATGCTCCTGGTTACAGCTGCAGCTCCTTTGGCGCCTGCCTCTCCAGTACAGTCTGGGAATTACAGGGTGCACAAGCAAGCAGTGGGGTGCACGTATGGATGTGTGGGTAGGTGGGCAGTCAGTTCCCAAACCCTACCAGGGTGCTGGAACCAGGGGATGTGGGACTGTTGAAAGCATGGCAAGGGAGGGCTCTTTCCTGCTGCTGATGTTTATGTGACCTCCTTGGTGTCTACTCCCCCTGTTCACTACATTTCTGCAGAGCACCGACAGCATAATTAAAACTTGATAGGGCTTCCCCTACCTTATGGTTGCTCTCCTTTAGGACAGGAGATAAAAGGAAAAGAGCAAGGAAGAGTGAAAACTCCAGAGGTAGAAAAAAACCACAGGTAGAGCATGAGAGACTGCATCTGCCTAGAGCAATCCTTTTTTGTATATTTATATAGATAACACCATCTTCTGCAAAGCACATCACAGTCTCAGCAAATGACAGTGGAAGCTTTTTCAGACAATTAGAAGAAGCCTCATGTATACATGCCCCAGTCCTTGTGGAATACTCTAATCATTCTGGTATCTGCTGGAAAGGTGACACAACAGGGCACAAGTATCCAGATTTCTGAAGTAAATTGATGGTAACTTACTGACACAGATGATCAGAGCTGATGAAGGGCAGTGTCCTACTGAACTTTTTACTTACCCAGTTCTTGGTCAGGGATGTGAGGGTCAGAAACAAGGAGGGAATGAGGCAAACAGTAGAATCACAAGCCTAGATTTCCTGTTCAGGAATCTGGTTGGAAGAATCACTTGCGAAATGACCCTGGAGAGAAGAGGGGTTCAAGAGAGCTGGTAGATCATCAGGGGTTGCCTCCTTCAGGCTCAAGAATGGTCTGTTCCCATATGCAGGAAGTCAAGGAAAGGCGGAGGCCTGAGAACTTGGAACAGAAGGAGGAAGCATGAAAAAGGTGGAAGCAGAGTCAGGTGACATGAACAGATGCACAAGATGTTGTCTAAGCATGCAGAGATGGGATTAGGAAAACAAAAGCTCCTCTGGAGTTGAGTCTCACAAGCACATGAAGAGCAATGTGAAGGACTTCTACAGGTACATCAGCTCTTGCAAAGACTAGGGAAAATGTGTACCTGCTCTGTGACAGGGGGCTTGGTGACAAAAGAGGCCAAGATCTTAAATACCTTCTCTGCCTTGGTCCTTACTAGCAAGATTTGCCTTCAGAAATCCCAAGCATCTGATACTGGTGGAAAAGTCTGTACTGAAGAAGACTCACCTTTGGTGGAGGAGAATCAAGTTAAGGAATACTTAAACTGGACATACACCATAAAACCATATGACCTGATGGGATGTATCTGTAAGTGTAAAGGAACAGGTTGCTGTCATTTTGAGGCCATTCTGTTACCTTTGAAATGAAGACTAGGGGAGGTTCCTGAGGACTGGAAGAAAACAAATGTTAATGTCTATCTTCAGGACTGGCAAGAAGGAGGATTTGAGGAGCTAAAGGCTCATCAACCTCACTTTTTAATCCCTGGGAAAGTGATGAAGCAAATCTGTTCACAAGTCATGCCTGCACAACTTGACAGCCTTCTCTGATTTGACTAGCTTGGTGGATGAAGGAAGAGTAGTGAATAACGTTTATCTTGACTTAAGGCTTTCAACACTATCTCCCATAACATCCCCATTGACAAAGTCATGAAGTATGGACTAGTAAAAGGGTAGTGAGATGGACTGAAAGGGTTCTGATCAGTGAAGCAAAATCCATCTGGAGGCCAGTCACTAGTGGCTTATTCCGGAGTTTGATACTGGGGCTGCCACTAGTTAGTATATTCATTACTAACCTGGGCGATAGGACACATTGCACCCTTAAGTTTTCAGAAGATAGAAATCTTGGAGGTGTGGTTGAGGTACCAGGGACTTTGTCAGGCTGGAGAATGTGACCAACAGGAATCTAAAGAAGTTCAACAAATGGGAATGCAGAGTCTTGGACCTGTAGGGGAGTAACTCCGTGCACCAGTAGGTGCCGGAGGCCAACTGTCTGGAAACAGCTTTACAGACAAGGATCTGGACAAGCAAACATGTCCACATGATAAAGGCCAGTAGCATCTTGGGCTGCATTAGGAGGGATGTCACTAGCAGGTTGATGGAAGTGATTTCTTTTCCTTCTACTCAGCACCATTGAGATGATACCTGAAGTGCTTTGTCCAGTTCTGGGTTCCTCAGCACAACAGAAACATGGCTGTACTGGAGTGAGTCCCGAGAAGGGTCACGAAGAAGATTAAGGGATTGCAGCATCTGACATGTGAAGAGAAATGAGAGTGCTGGGACTGTCCAGCCTGGAGCAGAGAAGGCAGAGGGGAATCTTGTCATACCTGAGGGAAGGGAGTAAAGGTGGAGCCAGACCCTTCTCAGTGAAAGGCAAGAGGCAACAGGCACAAACTGAAATACAGGAAATTCCATTTAAACATATGAAAAAGGTGTTTGGGTTTGTTTTTTTTTTTTACTGTGAGGATGGCCAAATAACTGGGAACAGGCTGCCCAGAGAGGTTGTAGAGTCTCCATCCTTGGAGATGCTCAGAACCTGAATGGACATGGCCCTCAGCAGCTTGCTCTAAGAGACCCTGCTCTGAGCAAAGGGGTTGGACTACTTGACCTCCAGAGGCCCCTTCAACCTTCACAATTCTCCTGTGATGTTATGACAGGAGCAAAAGCAGCCAGCAAAAATAGTCTGAGGGAGGTTGTGTGTGGAGGTTTTTGAGGCAGGGGCTGATTGGTGTAAGAAGATAAATAAGATATGTAAATACCTTTTTAAAGCAGATGCAGTTTCCAGAACAAGGAAGGTAGAAGTTAGGCATTAATCTCCTTTAGAGCTGAATGCCTTTACATGAGATTACTAAGTAACCTGCACTGTACCTTGCCTTGCAATTGGTCCTGCAGGATCCCGCAGCACATGCCCCCTTGCTGGGATCTGACTCATTCCAAGTGTTTCAGATTCAGTTCTAAGGTAGCTGATAGCTTGCTACCATTATTGCAGAGCTTCTGCTGTATTAGTACATAGCTTCCTTCATTTTCTGCTCATCAGAGTCCTTGAGCAAGTCCTTGCCTTGTCTGGCGAGGGGAATTGTGTAAAGACGGAGAGAAATAATTGAAGGTGGCTCTGTTCTCTCAGTTGGAGAGTTAACTTTCTGACTTAAATCAAATCACCATCTTCTTGCAGAAAGAGAACAAGACCAACCTCAGGGATCAGTGCACCCTAACTCTGTGAAAAACAGCTCAGATCCAGAGTTTCAAGGTGTTTTTTTCATTGTTGGTAGAATCTGACTTTTAATTCTTCATTGTCTCTGCTTGTGTACTTCTAGGTTACGATACCGGGGATATTTTGGAGGTGTAACTGCTCTAACAAGAGATCAGTTTTCCATAGTGAATGGATTCTCTAACAACTACTGGGGTTGGGGTGGAGAAGATGACGACCTTCGAATCAGGTAAAAAATAATTTTTAAAAAAAAAAAAGGCTATAAAAGGCAATCAGATTGGTTTAAAAAAAATAAATTGGTGCAACTTCATACCTAGCCTCCAAAGGTGGAATGCTTGCAGGAGCCTTCAACTCAAAACAGTTTTGCTGTGGGGATTGAGAGTGTGAGATGTGGTTCTGTGAGCTTTGCAAACACTAGACATGCTTGAGACCTGGTCCTCCTCCCAGTGGCATTGTTGGTTGGATGTGGGATTTGCTAGGGGGGTTTTTGGGTTGGGTATTTTTGGTTGTTCTTCTCAGCCACACAGTATTTTTGTTCTCTCTTGGAAATTGGTTATAACCAATGTTACTGGAAATAATAAGATTGAAGTCTGGAGGGTGATTTGCTAGAGACACAAATGTATTGAGCTCCAATACCTTGCAAGACCGTGGGAGTGATTTGGTTTTGGTGGGATTGGGGTTTTTTTGCATTCATTGACTGTCATGATTTACTCTAAGCAGGTCTTAGTTTGTGTGTGGGTGGTGTTGATTATAGTTAAGGTAGTGAGTAACTTGAATTTTAGAGACTGCATGTATACACATATGCCCTTGGCTCTTGTTAAAACGAGTTTTGCAGACCTGCCTGTTAAAGTAGGAGAAACTTGTTAGTTAGAGAGGTTTAATGGGATGAAGAAGTCAACAAAACTTTTATGTTGACAGTTTGTCCTTTGCCTAGGAAGAAACCTCTATTCCTGCATTGCTGTTAATGAAGGAAGAGGTGTGGGGAACCCACCAGCAAAACCCCACAACTCTGCATGCTCTACTGGCAGAGCCTGTCAATTTGTAACTTGGGTATGCTCTGTTATTCTCAAGAGTTTATTCTTTTGATTTGCTTCAATACACAAACATTTTGGGAACATAAAATTTGTATCTCCGATGATGTTAAATTATTACACTGGTGAAATCAAGTGTGTTAAAGTTCGGAACTTCCAGGGTAAAGTTGTTCTCTGTGTCAGTTCAGATGTATCTCAAGAAATCTAAAAGGTCTACTGAAGACATGGATTTCTGTCCCTTCTTAATCACAGCTTTTTTTTCCTCCCTACCCCTAGCTATAGATGCCACCTTCTTCTCTGTGACCTCCTGGGAGCTGGCTTTTGTAGGGGTAGGGGATAGCCTGGTACCTATCTTATTCCCCAGCCTCCTGAGAATTGTCACAGTAAATGAGCAAACAGGTGATAGCGGTGTGCTTTCAAATGTTCCTGTGGCAGCAGAGAACCAGCTGTGTAGCAGATAGTGACTGAGGGTCTCTACTGTGTTTGCAAGTGATTGGAATCAAAAGCAATGCTTGCTTGTGTGTGGCACCTCATAACTCTGCAGCTGTTGAGGTCTTGGTGTGGAAACCAAATCGTATGACCCAGAGTGCGCAGTGCAACTGGACTTGGCTCATGCCTTTCTCCTGGGCAGATCCTGGACTGGGCTAGTTAGAGAGTTTGCAGTGGGTAGGTAATGGGAAGCTTGGTGTCTTGGTGGCTCCCTTGAAGGCTCTCTTGAAGCCTCCCTCAGTGAAGACAGCAGATGGCAGCATCCCCTTCTGTATCTTCAAGAACTAGGGGCTGGAGTGTTCTTAGGTCTACTGTTTTCCCTCTGTGCTAAATGTGATGGTCTCTTTTGGGCCCCATCCTAAGGTGTGCATCAGAGCTTTTTCAGATAATGTACTGCTGCAAACCCTCATTGGAAATGTGTTAAGGGCTCAGTTTCTTCAGTTCTTGGTTTCCTATTGCTTTTGGCTGCTGATGTGATTAGCAAAGAACTGGGCTATTCCTTAATTCCATTGTCATGAAGTTAACCCTTTCTGCTGACAGAGCAAAATTGTAGTGCTCCACAGATGGGTATAAGGCCAAAAGCTCCAACCAGTGCTCTGTCCAATGTCAGACACTTGAATCCATGCATGGGGCTTAGTGTTTCTGGCACTGTTCTTAGAAACACCTTTTTCCTTCATGTGAACAAATAACAATTTTGCAGTTGTTTCAACTATCAAAACAGAAACCAAGCTTGTTTGTCTTCTTTTTATGTGGAGAACTATCAAGTACAGGGGCTTTATCGCAGGAATTGAGATGAACTTGTTGCAAAGTATGTGGAATCTTCCTGCAGACCTCCTAGGTTAATAAAGGGCAGTACAAACTGGACCACACAATACTAATCTAAATGTTCTGTTGTAAAATGTGTGCTTAAAGCTCTATATGACCCCTGCTGTAGCAACTACTTGCTCTGTTTCACAGAAATAGGTATCTGTCACCCTACTGGGCCTATTCTCCAGAAATGCAACTCTGAGCCCCATTTCTCTGGCAAAATGGGTTGTAGAAGAGATGCAGATGAGTCTCCTACTGTTCTCTATGCTTACTTCCATGGCATCCAAAAGAGAAAAAAGTCTCCAAATGTTGTTGAGGTTTTTTTCTTAAGAGCTTATTGAAGAAGCTTGTTCAGAGGTGATGTCTTGCTCATGGCACTATTGCTTCTTCCAGGGTTGAGATGCAGAAGATGACAGTGATGAGGCCATCTGCTGATGTAGGCAGGTACACAATGATCTTCCACACACGAGATCAAGGTAATGAGGAGAATAGAGAGAGGTGAGTCAAGAACAGTCTTCACCTTGCATTGTTTTGGTATGCAGCTAGGAGCCAGGCATCCAGGAGCCAAATTCTTTGCTCTAGGCCAAATAGGTATTTTGTGGTACCCAGGGGCTCTGGGGGACACCCCTGTGCCACTGGGGTGCTGCACCACAGTGGCAGCTGCTGTTCTGTACATGAGATCTGCCTAGAACTGACTAGGTGATGTTCCTTAGAAACTTCTGGAATTATAGTTACATGGGTATGATTTGAGCATAGGATCTCAGAGATGAAGCTAAAGGACTTTTTTCCCCCATGTCTGATTGTCCATGCTGAGGACTGAAAAAGCATGATGCTACATTCCTGGTAGATACAGGATGGCAGTAGCTCTGCATCCAAGTTTACTAGTTGTGGGAAATAATTCCTTTCCTATGCCAATGTCAATTCCTCTTCTGTGTCAATGAAGAGTTTCTCCTCTTTGTCCTCAGGATGAAGCTTCTACGTCAGGTATCTAAAACATGGAAAACAGATGGGCTGAACTCTTGTTCATATAAACTGCTCTCAGTGGAACATAACCCTTTATACATCAACATCACTGTGGATTTTGGCACGGGGCCCAAGATCTCATAAGGGCAAGCACTACACAGGTTATTGGAAATGGCAACAGATCATGCTTGTCATTGCTGTTACAGCAGACAACTCCTGGCATTCTACCTGAAAGGGTACTTCAGTAGCACAGAAGAAAGTTTTTCTTTACAGCGTTTAATTGACCAGTTGAGAATTTCCTTTTGTAAGGACTGGAGATACAGACTGACTGGAGGGGACAGGTCCTCATGTTCTTCTGTGCACTTTCTGCTTTGCAAAAATGTCCTTGTTTGGGCTGTTCCAGTGAAAGGACTTGAACTAAGTCTCCTGAAAAATAAAATTGTTCTTGCAATTATTCCTAAACTTATTTGTTGTAGGGGGAAGGCTGCCTAACACTGCTGTGACTTCAAAAGGAACAGGCCAGTCTTTTCTCATTATAAAGCACAAGAATTTTTCACCAACTACAAACTTGCTGAGAAAAGCTGATTTTTTTTCTAGCCTGAAGAAGGGCAAGAACAATAATGGGTGAAGAGATGTTAAAAATCTCTCAATAAATACACTCTATTGAATTCAAAAGGCTTCACTTGTCCTTCATGAGCCCTGCTCATCCTGCAGTGGTACTGCTAAAGCATCCTGTGGCAAAATGAAAATCTTAGTTCTGCAGCAGGGCTGCAGGCTTTGCGTTGTTCTGGAGAGATCTGGAAGAAAATGCAGTGGCCAACTATGTCAGATAGAAACTCCTGACTTGTGCCACACTGTTAGAATGTGTATTTGTATACATGTCCAAGCTCCTATTAGTTGTGATTCTTGTTTTGGAAGACTGGTAAAAGTCTGTGGATAACTGTTCCACTATGCTACAGGATTTCTGTCAAAATCTTGATTAGAGCCCTTTCCTTAATGAATTATACCTAACTGTCCTTACAGCTGGTGGTTGGATGTGCATCTGTGGCAGGCAGAGGTGAAGCCAGGCTTGAGAGAGTTTTTTAGGACAGTATATTGAAAATAACATGACAAAAAGCAACTGTAATATTGAGGAATGATTCTGCAGCAGGTTGACATATTGACTGAAGCTTTAAATAGGTTTTTAGGTGTTTGTGGGATAGATGCAGCTTTTCAGTAAACAGGGAATTTTAGTATCTACAAGTAACAAGCAAAAAATACCCTGTGTCAAACTCAAAATACTGGGCAGTGCTGCTGACTGACTCTATATAGAAAGAAATATTCCAGAAGGGGCCAGGTAAGTACAGATGCATTCCTGCTAGGGTCACAACTCCCCTCTTGACACATTTGACTTAGTTTTTCCTCTAGTATTTCATTTCTCAGAAGTATTTTGTGTTGAAGACAGATCAACCTTTAAAGATAATGAATGTTTGTGCAACAGCTTACTCTGAGCAGGAGGTTAGGCTAGGTGACAGTCCCAGGTCCTGTTCAGCCCACATTACTTACAGCTACAATAAAAACCATTTAAATAGTGATGGATCAGGTCAGAAAAAAACCAAGGACTTAAGTTATGGTTGTGTGCTTTCAGGCTAACTTTCTCCTTTAATAAAGTTGTTAAATATTGTAGAAATCTTAACCCAAACAATTCACAAAAGATATTTACAGAACTGTAACTGGCTCTAACACTTTGTCAAAATATAGCACTTCAGAGGCCTGCTTGATAGAAGGGTGCGCATCCCAATTAACACTCCAGTACCAAGCAGGACAGAGCTATCCAGCTGTGGAACAAAGGTTCCAGAAAACCTGGGTCAGCTCACTGTCAGGGGGAACCCCAAGGTCTGAGTGGTGGGTCTGGCTCAATAGTTAGTTTTACAGTGCTTTGACTGTTTTTACAGTAAGCTACAGCCTATTAGCTTTTTTCTTCTGTTTTAAGACTGAGAAGGAAAGTGAAATGCATGAAAGAAAAAGATGAGTCTCAGGTAGTGTAGACTCCACCACAGGAGGTAGAAGCTGAATGCTCATGTGCATGCTACCATGCAGAGCCCAAACTGCTTTTGTTTTCATTCCTTTAAAAGGGGGGAACATATCCAATGTCCACAGTAATGTTGGTATACAGAGGATGCTTTGTCCTGGAAAGGAGCTTGAATGCCAATGAATTCATTCCATCATCTTTCCATGTTTTTCTGGTGTTGTGTCGGGAAGGCCTGAAGAGGAATAAAACCTGCAGTTAGAACAAAAGGTGATGTTTGCAGCTGAAGCTGCAGAAGAAACTTCCAGAGAGGGAAAGGGATTAGTAGATGAAAACTGCTAGTAGAAAAGCCACAAGAAAATTCTCCTCACATACCCTTCTCCTTCTAGTCTGTAGTATTTTATAACACTAAACAGATTAGAATAATTCCACACTCAGTATTCTAAACAAGGGGGACAGCTTGGACTCGAACCTAATCGGGCAGGGAGGTCAGTGAGGTGGCAACTATAGTTTGAAAAAAAGCCAAGAAACTGGCAGCAGCTTAGAATAACCTGGGAGTGCAACACAGGCTTGCAACAACAGTATACATGGGCTGCTGGAGGTAGATTTTAAAACAGGGTTGTTATGGAAACCTGAGTTTAGAGATGATAGAGGGAAGTCTGCACCATCAGTATGAGAAACCTCCACCACACTTGACCCAACACCCTCCTCCAGCTTTTTTACATAAAACTAGGTCTTTGCTGAGGTCTCTCATAGCACCTTCCTGTCTTCAAACTAGAATCCCGTTCTCTGCCATTTTAATGGCACATTGTAAATCCACACAGATTGATCCGATTCCCTATAATAGGAAATTGTAACTAAATGCCTCTTCAAACAACTTTTCCTATTTATAAAATGGGCAATATTTTTAAAGTTTTATTCCCTGCATAATTTGATGCTTAAGACTGGTGTGTGTTAGCTTCTTAGCTAGCACATGTCCTTAACAGCAGGAAACCTTGAGAAACCCTTCAAATGCAGAGACAGGTACAGAATGCTGCAGTTGAAACTGACTGGGAGCCACCTTTAAGCAGAAAAATGGGCAATGGCATTAAGTATACTTTCTGCCTGTTCCCAGGAAGATTATGGTAACAGTCAACCTGCCACAAGGCAAAGAGTATACTCTTAGAACAACCCCTCCTAGAACAGTTACCTTCTCCAAGGCTCTTGTGTCTCTGTCTCTTCATTGTAGTCCATCACTTTGTAGCGTCCAAGGTGAGGTGATGTCCGGACTATTTTCATTCCTGCTAACTGAATCCTTTAGAACAACAAACAATGGGTTTGCTGAGGGATACAGCTGCCACTTCCACGCTTAGTTATAGGGAAGTCCAAAGTGAGAGATGATTTTCAGTGTTAATGCAATCGAAGCAAAAGGGAGAAGCTGAAGGAGCAAGTTTAACACCACAGTGCCACATTATCTTCTCCAGCAGGTTCTAATGAGGCTTGGGCTAGAAAGCTCCAGCTGCCATGTGCTTTGACAGGGCACAAAGAGGATTATAGCAAGCAGGGAATGAATACCAACATAGAAAGCATTCAAGAGTAATTCCCATAAATCTGACAATTGAGCATTATTTTCACTTCCTTTAAGAACAGAGCTTTTACTGCCTAGAGGGCCATCACCTAAACTTAAAATAAACAAACGTAAACTTGCAGTTTCTGAAAGGAAGCCAGTCCTGAGTTTCAGATCCAGATTAAGCCTCTCTCAGGTCTTCGAGAAGTGCCATTCATTCAGATGGCCTGATTAGAGGACTGACTTCATAAAAGATTAGGGATAAACATAGGCACCAGACAAACAAACATGAGCTGTTCAGCTGGATGAGAAAAAAGTGAACTGAAGGCTCAGAATTCCAGAACACAGCTCCTAAAAAGAGCATTTAGGGCAACTTTCAAGCAACCATTGCCAATGGCTTCTATGTTAGTTTAACAAATAAAAATGCCTGTGCTAGGGCCAGCAAACCTCTGTTATCACAGGGCAGCTCTTGTGCAGAGGAAAAAATCCTGTGAATGCAAGAATGAATGTTTGCTCAACTGAGGTTATCTAACTGGCATGTTTAGAATATCTGATTGCCTTCTGTTGAGATCTGGTACAGCAGCAAGCTGCACTGAAGCAGGAATGTTATAAAGCTTAAAGAAGCTATAGAATAGAGCCATCAAATGATTACAACACTTCACTGACAGTATGACATCCTATTATTTCACATTGAGTTTCAGACAAGGTTTCTTATTTTCTGAACATAAGCTTATGGCACATTCAACCAAAAAGACAAGAAAAAGCAAGAACACTCAACTAGCTTTGCTGGTATAGTTTTTGCACTGCAAGTTTAAACTGAAACCATAATAGGAAACAATTCATTCATTTACTGTTAAAAAGAACCCAACAGACTTTCCTGTAGTTGATAACATTAACACATAAGTGGCTCCAATTAGAATAGTGTTTTATTCTAATAAAAGGTAGATCCTAGTGTTTGCTAGGACTAATATTACAGAGTACTGCAGTCTGCTAATTACAAGTAGCAGCCAGCATGTTTTTTCACTAACTCTGCTTTAATAAGCAATATCCCAGCAAAATATCTTGACAGGACTTTCTTTTTCCTTTTTGACATTTCAGCATCCTATTTCAAATACTGATTAACTTTGTGGATGCATGGTAAAAAGTGCTGAGCACCTCCTAGAATCCAAATCCCAGCAGGTGCATCAAGCTGGCCATTCAAAACCAGCCACCTGACTTCTACAGGCTGAGACTTCAGTATGTGAATAAATCATTAACAGGCACCTGAAGGACAGAACATTGCTAATCATGTGTGTTTTCAGGGAAACAACACATGATTTACTTCCCTTCAAGAAAGGAGGATTTTGGGATCTACATAACCTACTTGCCCTAAGATACTTCTGTAAGTGCACTCCTATGCATAAGTGGCATGACTCTACCCACAGGTACTGAAAGACACACTAGATGCGTAAGCTGTACTAAGAACAGCTGAATAGACCCAGTGTTGTAGTGTTTGATGCAAAGATCTATTTTCTTGGCATTCCATTCCTTTAGTAAATGCTGAATCTTTAAATAATCACACCCCCTTTTAGTTAGTTTTCTCTGAAAAGGAGGAATTCTGTATTAGAAAATCTAACTTTCAGTTCCCAGAAGAATACTGCTTTGTAAGAGCTCCTACAGTCCTCAAACAGAACATCCCACCAAAACTGTGTAACTTGTTGCACTGTACAAGACCAAAAAAAAAACCACACAAGGCCCTTACTGTCGGTTTTGTTTTATAAACTGCCCATGAGCTTGCCTCAGTGCAGGATGATGAAGGCACACAGTGCAACTACAAAGCTGAATAAAGAAGCTACAGCCATGATTTTGTACTTCAAGAATTTGCATTAGGCAGAGTACCTGGAACTAAACTCATTGTATTCACTTCTATAGCATGCTGTTGCCATGGCAGCTGAAGTACAAGAAAAAAACAACCCATCAGCTCTTGCTGTCACTGACTCACAATAGTACACAGGCTTCTCCATCACCTAACACTGCAGACAGAAATTAGAATTCCTTGTGTTCCTTTAATTCCAAGTATTGGTGATTAGATAATACATGGAGCAACCTAGATGCACTTAACATAACTTAAATTCCCAACTGTCTGAGAGGTACCTTCTTGGTTTGCTTATTCCTCAAGTGCGCAGATGCCTTCCCTCCCTTGGGGAGGAACTGTCAATGGAGTCACTTGTCAACTGCTGGTGGTTATAACCCCTTGGATGCACTCCAGAGTGACTGAAAGCACAAGGATGTAAAGTAACATTCCGCCCTCCAAAGTCTGAGGAAAGCTTTTGTCCTCCCAGTGTACAATGATTAGATTCATAGATTCTGAGCATCTTCTGACATTAACCATTCCCAATGCCAATATTATTTTGGATTATAATGGTACTGCAAGTACGTGAAGGAACAACATCTTAGTTGCTTTCTTACGGTAATGCTACATGTTCCCACTATCCAGTTTGGTTCTATTTTAAGCCTGTCCTGTGCATTAGTACCTTGTAGCAATGTCATCATTTTCTCCACCACTGCCCCAGTATGTGTTTGGAAACCCATTCATCTTCATGTAATGTTCTGGAGTCAGAGCAGATACACCTCCAAAAAAAGATTTATATGGCAGACTAAAAGAGAAAACAAAACCAAAACAAAACAATATTGAAGGCTAATACCAGTCCTCCACAAATTAACAATATGATTGGAGTCACATATATATTAATTGCATACCTTACAGACATCGTCACAGCAATGCCAAAACCTGAAACAGCAAAACTAGTGTAATTCCTATCATGTTCCATTCCTTCCACCATTCCCCTCACCTTGTCCCTCAGTAGACCAAAGTAAAGCTGGTTTTGAAATTCACCTCTTCTTAGGTCAGTTCAGAATACCTGCATTCTGTCACACATCTTGCACTTGATCCAGTCATTCCCACCCTATACTTTTATTCTGGAAGGAAAGGCAAACAGCAAATCTCCCAATCATTTGCCAAGCTGAGCTAATAGTGGAAGAGGGAACTGCAGGTGAGGAACTGTTTGAGATTGCATGCTTAGGTCAAGAATACACTTTTCCGGGGAAGTCACTACTGTAAAACAAACAGAAAACCTCTTAAAGGTTTTATCTTTCACTGTCCCCACTCATACTTTTTATGCAGGAAGTGAGCCAATTGAAATACATACATCCAAGCAAATGGAGGTGGTACTTACGTGTACTGAAACTTATCCATGGCAGTGGCCATATGCTTGGGATAGTATTCATCACAAACGTAGAGATTATAATCGTTCTCAGGTACTAGGTTGACATCATGCAAGAGAAGGCAGTCCCAGTCTTCATCCTTCAAGGCTTCCCGCACACCGACATTAAGCAGCTTTGCTCGGTTAAATGTACCATTCCCCACCTGAAAAAGAAAACCTACATTTTTTCACCAAAACAACAAAGACAGTAATTCAATTAAAATTTATGTGAGTAAAAATGCCTTATGTAACTGAATGACACTGGAATGACTTAATACCAGCTGCAAATTTCATGCCCCTGACTCTGAAAATTTCACCCATTCTCTTCACCATTATATGCTTTGCTGTATCAGAGGCTATACACCATGGGCACCTGAGGAAGGCAGACTTTTAAGAGACCACTAAGTCAATTCTCAGGTGTACATCTACACATCAACACTTTTTCATTGACTACTGCTTCTTAAGTCTTGGAAACGAGGAAAAAAAACCCAACTTAATAAAACAAAAAGCTGCTTCTCCCTTCCAATCAACTAACGGTTTTAATTAATGAATCCAAAACTTGGCACTCTCACCATGAATCTTTTGCAACATCAGTCCAGGTCAGTTAAAAATGGCTCTTTTACCTGCACAGGCTGCCCCAGAGCAGGGTCAAGCCAGACGTTTTTATGCAATACAGACTAAAAATATCCAACTTCACTTTAGCATTCAGTCTCAACAGTTTTGCTCAGCACCCACACTGACAAGCTGCAGACAAACCATATTCAATTCTCAAACAGATGAAAATACAAGTTACCACTTATTGACAGTTTTGTCCCTCTAGAAGGAAAAAAAAGCAGAAGCAATCAATAGCAGAATTTGACGAGTGGTATATTTCAGTCATTAGCAGCCATGGAGATAGGACAGCATAGAGCACTGAGGTGCTCTAAACCCGTGCATGAAATGGTACTTCCCCATTAGAAGACTCACATTTCTTGTTCAGAACCTAACCCAGGCACATCTGATTTAGATTTACCTGCTGAATCAAGTAGATGCTGTAACTGAGCTGCTGGCGCTGCAAGAAAGGATGAATGTAGTAGAGAAGATGGTGAAGGTACTTCTCCTGGTTCCTGTAGGCTACAAGGATAGCTGATTTGTAGCGGGCCAAGCAGTGAGGTGGCCTGTAGCGGCCACCAGACTGAACAAAAGGATTTTTTTTTATGATCATTCGTTCAGTAGGGTGCACTCTGAAGGTGATGGTTAATGGACCAACTGCCAGGAAAGAAAAAAAGGAAAAAAAAGTAAGATCAGTGATGTTTCTCAAGCTTCATTTGAACCTATCAGATTAGATACACGTTTACTATTTAGGACACCAGGCCTACCATAGAATAGTTAATAACACTTTGCAGATGTGCCGACATGATTAATTCCACCACTGCCTGCTGGTCATCTCCCCAGTGTTCCACACCGAGGGGTGCCAGGCTCAGCACTACAACGCGGGTGACCTGCCAGAGGCATCCCAAATCCCAGCACAGCCAGCAAGTCTCCCCAGACTCCTGCACAGCTTGTTTTTTCCTGGTATTGGCTCCCTACTACACAAGCAAACCTTTTGTCTTGCATTACTTAGATGGGATCCTTGAATAAACACATTCACTTTAAGAACAGCATTGAAAATTAATCAAGCTGAACAGACACAGACATACCTGCTTTTGCTACCCATATGGGAAAAGTCTCCAAGCCTCTTTCAGAGGAGATTCAAGGACAAAGACATCCAAAAGGATATTCAATAGGTTTGGGGAGAAATATTTTAAAATGGATGAATACAAATGCTCTAGGCTAAAAAAAAGTTTCAAGTTCAATTTGATGTTAGCAGGCAGTACTTCAAAATTTTGGGAGAAGCAGATGCCAGAACTGAGAAGGATGAAGAGAAATGTTACATTTTCAGCAACAGGCGCAGGGTAGCAAAAGAAACTACATAGGACAATTCCCCTAACTCAGCACTTCGATTTGAAATATGAAACATACTAGATATGTTGAACCGTTTTTCCCTAATACAAAAAATAATAAATTAAATCTTCACTTTTATATGAATTCTTTCATCCTTCAGATGGAAAAATCTTGACAAGTCGCAAGCAAGAAAGAATCAGTATGAAGTGTCAATCATCATTTTAACACAAGTCTCATATTGTTACAACATGAATATTTAAATGCCTGTACTTCCAGGTAGTGAGGAAAGGTTCCAGAACTAGCAGAAGAATTATATTTATACACAAATCAGCGTGTCTTAATGGTTTCCAACCACTGACAACTTCTAAGAAAAAGCAAAAGTGCAGAAAATTATTAAAATCTATCACTTTAATGAACTAGGAAGAAACGGTCACCTAAATCACAATTAAAAGCTGAAAATCTCAAATTACAGTTTTAAGTAGGATCAGCAATTCTCTGCTACCTAAAGTATACTTTTGCACCAGAAGCCTGTGAGGCAAGGTCTGGGGTTTTTGTTTTGATTTTGGCTTTTAAATAGCTATAAATAAGATTTTCTTTTCTTTCCAGACTCATAGGTAATGCTATGGCTGTCTTAATGCAAGTTTTCACTACCTTATAAGTCAGACTGCCTCTTACATTACTGAAATAAAGCATTCTTCAAAAAAACCTTCTGATAATGAAGCCTAAGACCAAATATTTAGGCCTTGTGTTTAGTAGCTTTTATTTGAGCAGGGAAAGGTATGGGTGTGTTCAGCAGATACTTCTTCCAGCCAAGTCTCTGCTAAAATTCTAACAAAACAAATGGAGCCTGCGTTCACCCACATCCTGTTTAACTGATAGAGAAGGAAGCAAAATCCCTCCACTGGTTTTTGGGTCTGTTTGGGGTTTGTTTTTTAATGAACACTAACAAGGCTTAGAGACTACATTTGGCATGAGATTCATGCTGTCCATTCAGAACTGGATAACATTTTGCTAGTATGTGGACACTGGAATACCTCTTATTTCTGATGGACAAACCTATACTCGGTAAATGTCTTCTTTTCTTCCTCAAGGAACACACAAAACAGCATTTCCTCAAGGCTGGTCTGAACAGCCATTGATCCCATTCCTCACACTGTCAAAAAGGTCTCGTCACTGTGAATCCCACTTCATGGTTGGTTTTTGTCAGTTGGTTGCAGTTTGTTTGTTTTTAAAAGGAAAACTTGAGTTTTGCTTGTCAGCAAGATCTCACAACAGCTGACTTAAGCATCACTTTTCAGCCCTTCCCTATCTAAAATGAAGGGGGAATTTGATTTTGACTGCGTTACTTCAGTTTCCTACTGAGGGTATGTTGCTGTACCTGAAACAGAAGAGTAGTTCTTCAGAGAATCATGCTGTGGGCTCATGAATCTAGGTCACATTTACTGTTAAGATTTTATGATGTTATTACCTACTTTTATGCAGAGCCTCCTCTTCTGCCTTTAAGATCCCCACATTTTAGTTCCAGCATTGGTTTTTATCTGTAATTTATGCTGCTTTTTAGATTTATGAACTCCCTGATTATCAGGTCTTAACTAAAGCACCATTAACCACTGATTTGATGACAACTGGAGCTTACTAAAGAAATGTTATATTCAGACTGGATTTCAACTACAGATCATTGCTCCAAGGAAAATATAAGAAAGGGAATTAATCCCCTTCACTCTCCTACAAAGGCAGGGTTTATTTTTCTGTAATAGAGTTGGGGTTCTTTGTATTGCAGGGTAAGATTCTGTAGCAATAATCCTTAAACTCAAAAAAAATCAAATCTAAATTTGGACATGAAGGTATGAGTAAGATAACATGCAATAGTTTCACTTGTCTCGTTCCATACCTAAGCACATGATTCATGAGGGTAATATCTGCATTTTTCAGGTTTTTCAAGATGTCATGTTTTCTCAAGCTGCTTGGCTCCATACCTCAAATAGCTCAGAAACTCAATCTCATATATGTCAAGAAAACACAGAAAAAATAAGTTAAACTCTGACTTATATTCCCCAAACCTCTGGCTTCCCTACGCTCCTCAGCTACAAGCTAAATTCTGGCTCTCAGGTCTCCTTCCTGCCCAACTAACAAAAGGCTAATGTACTGTAATCCAATTAAATCCCAGATGTGAACCAGAGCAGTTGCAGGCTGAAACAAACAGGGAAAAAGAAAGCTGCCAAAGTGCAGCTTCGGGAAAGGAGGAAAAATCCATCTTAGACATGCTAGAAAACACAAGATCCCAATTCAGATGAAGTACCGAATCAACACCCTGACAAGTCCAAGCAGTTTCTCAATACCCTGGTTCCTAAGATCTCTCTGTGCCTTTCCATCACATGGAGGGTGTTTAATGAACATGGAAATTTAATGTGAAGAGTTAAAACTCACAATTTCCTGTGTTGTTAGCTGGTCCCAATCACAGCATACTTCCTGCTTGCTTTATTCTCNTCTATCCCATCTTAAGAAGGAACCTGCATAACTTTTAAACTCCTTGCTATGCATTTAGTTAGCTGCTATAATTACTGAGTTCAACCAGAATAAGCAGAACATACACAAGCTAAACAAACAGGAACAGTAGCATGGATGAATACCTCACTAAAGAAACTGCAGCATCACACAGTACATTAATAGAGTCAAATTTGTATAATTCTACCACTGTTTGAATGAAAGAAAAAAGCTGACCAATAGCCTTAATTTAAGCACCAGTTCCTAATGACAGAATACAAGGCTGCCTCAACTGCAGCTGAAAATAAATCTCAGCATTACCACCTTTTTACTACTTTTTTAATTCAAGAGAAGAAACTCAGTAGGAGAGAGTCCATTAGGAAATGGTCAACAACAGATGGTCACACTCATGAAGAGGTTATGACAGATGGGAGTGAAAGAGAGTAACTACTGTAAGAAGGGCTTGGAAAAAAATTCTTCCGTAGCATGGGCAAATTATAAACAGCAGTGTTCCAGACAGAATTTCAACTATTAAAGTCCTCAAAGGCCAAACCAACTCGTTCAGCACATACCATGCATGAAGTAAGGTACCTTTTCAAAAAATAAAAAAATAATCAAAAAAAAAGCCCTGAGTCTTCTAGCATCAAGCTTCTTCCTAGTAAGAGGAAAAGATGAATTGAAACAACACATTGCATGCAACGTGAGAAAGTCAGATTTTGAATTTAAACACTACTTTGTTAAGTTTGAATAAGCAGAAGTCTAGCATATAAACACTTTTTCCCAAAACAAAGGAGGAGGAAACAGTCAACCGTTTATTTTTGTAGACTTTAACCTTTAAGGGAACTTGAGTAACTTATTCACAATATTAATGAAGACTGTGAATATCCAATACAATGCTTTTCAAGTTGTTAAAAAAAGTAACAGCAGTCAGCAAGAGTCAACTCCTCTAAGGCAGAGATGAGTAGCAATTACATTTTAATTCTTACCCACAGCCCTGGAAGACCAAAGATGCTGTAGATTCAGAAGGTATGAAAAAGAAAGATGAGCTGCAAGCTGATCTTACATTTAAACAGTTATTGAAATGATCTACTACATACATAAGTGGGGAAAAGTGCTGTACTTCATGAAAGCCCTGATGCAGAAACCACTTAAGCCATTTGGCATTCTTCCAGTTACTTTAACACACTTTGAAGTGGACACAGTGACTTATTACCAGCTCTGAATTGGAGACTGGAGTCCCCGAGAATTGATTTGAAATCTCATTTAAAGGAGTTTATGAAATTAATATTAAAAGGCATCATTCTCTCTGATATAACACTTCCAAGACATCAATCCCATGTGAGAAGATGATAACAACCAATCAAGATATTTATAAAGTATTTACTTACCTATTCATATGCGCCTATCACATACAGAATGTATGCCTTGCAGAGTGGCATACATTTCTAGGGTAAAAAAAAATCCAAACCACCCAGGAGAGGCTGGTATGTAGCAATATCAGAAGGAATAATTTACTTCTTATATTTAAAGAGAAATATCATCAAGTAAAAGTTAAGTAGCAGGTGTTCATTTTTCTTAAGCTGAATCTGTATCAATGCTCCAAATGATTTGTTTCACAACACTTCATGTGCTCAACTCTAATCTTTTATGCAGCAAAACTTCCACGCTTGATCTCCTTTTTTTTTTTTCTCCCAGTCAACTTACTATTTGTTTCTGTCTATAACTAACACTACATTTTTATTTTAGCTCTGAAGTACCACATGCAGACCAATCCCTTCTGTTCTCAGCAGGGACAGTCAGAAAAGATCTTGAAAAGATTCCACAGCTCTAAAAAGTAATTATTAGCATAATTTTACTCTGTGTCTGCCTCCTCCAAATATGTCACTATTCTTGCTTATATGATGGCTTGCAGGCAAGCTGCACAGAACTGCATCTAATTTAGTTTGGATTTTTTGGGGGTGGACCAAAACATTTTCATTTGACTCTTCAGGACAGCAGATTCTTGTCAGTAGCGGAGACAAGCAGGGTGCAGGCATGTTCCTGCTATGCTTTTCAAGTAAAACAATTAAGTCTGAAACATAGAATTGCAGCTTCCCAAAAGAACTTATGGGCTGTAGCTAGTGATGAAGAGCCTCCACAAAGACCATTACAACTGGCACCTGTGCAAAAAGGCCTTGTACTTTAAATATTTCAGCATTTACTCAGTAGAGCTGTTTCCAAGGGAAATGCTGCAGCATATACCCAAAAGTTACCATAAAATGTCACCATGTATGCTGCATGTATTTCATTTAACTTCAGCAACTGAGGAAGGAAACTTCCCAAAAGAACGAGCACCATTACAAAGACTGCAGTCTAAAAAAAGGCTCATCCAAAGCAATCCAGCAGAGTTCATTAATCAAAGCAAGCAACTTAACACAAGAGTAATCACAGCACTGCCTTTCCATGATACCTCTCACCTGTGAACCAAGGTCAGGCATTCTGCTCTTACTGTACTCCACACGCAGCGATCAGCTTTCTTAGAACAGCAGGGCTACTACTAAGTGGTGCCCCAAGACAGGTTACATGCAAGACTTAGACATGCAGAAACCCATGCAGTACAGCAAAACAGACAAAAGTAACTTACTCCAACAGTACTAAGACGTAGGTGTCCCCAAACCACCTCCAAGTGCACGCTCACAGGTCTCATCCATTCTTGGCTAGCTGAGTGGAACTGATTCGCTCTTGCCAGAGATACATCACTTCACTACCTACAAACTTGCTTTACGTATTTGACTTCATATTTACTTAAAGCTGCTCAACTGTTTTAGCAGTGCAGTAGCTTGATAAATGCTACCTCTAGGATCAAGTCTAATTTGTCCCTAGTGTAAATACAAATTAACCTGTGACCAGACTTCTAAGCCTAAAGGAGAAGTTTCTAACTGTAAAGAACATCTAACAATCATAGGCCAAAACAATCACCATGAAGAGCAAGTTGCCAAACTACATTCTCACACAAACGATACTTAAAGCCAACATAATCAATCTGTATTCACTACCGGCTTGCTATAAGGCTGAGACAATGACAGGAGTTACAGCAAGTCAAAATTATGCAGTTACCGAAGTACAATCGTTGGCACATTTTGTACAAGAACAACAAGAAAAAAAAAAGGTGTTACTAATTTTGTATTAACACCACACACTGTTTGCACTCTTGTTCCGCTGTCTCTACACAGACAAATCCTTAATATTGGAAGTTTTTAGATCAGTAAAATACTCTTCCTTGTGTAACCAATAAAAATTAATGAACACAAAAAAGTTTTGTCAGTGTACTACATCAGTATACCACTTTGAAAGCAGAAAAGTTTGAAAAATATATACCTTAAATTTACAAAGTATGCAGCATTATCACATACCAGAGCAGTATTTCAAATGCTGTCATTCATACCTACCAAATATTGGTGACTGCACCGAGCAGTATGGCATAGTTTCTTCATTAGCAGCTTGGGTAAACAAGCTGAGGTTTGTATACACATCATGAGTTTTAGAGTAGTCCAGAACCCGATGCGAGTCTAAAAACCCACGAAACACATTTGAAGGTCCACCTCGGTAGAGTATCAGGATAAACAGCGCTTGGAAGACAAACAGAAACAGCAGAAAACAAGGATTTTCGACACGGGAGAGGGACATAGTTTTCAGCCCATGCTCTGGAATGAGACCGGTGAGGAGTTTAACCGCCTTCAGGGCTACACCGCTGTGCACAGAAGCCCTCCTCCTCCTCCTCTTCAACTTCCAGAGGCGGCAGCGTGCTCTTCTAGCACGGCTCTGTCAAGACCCTTTGAGCCACACCACCCCTTCCCACTACAACCTCTGCGAGGCCGGGTGAAGAAGAGAAAAAGCCGTTGAAATCCACCCAGAGCAGAAGCGCCCGGGGGAGGAGCGACACAGGCGCAGCGCCCGCCCTCCCACACCCTGACGCCCACCCCCGCGGGACGGGCTCTCTGAGACAGAGACGACCACGGCGGGCAGCACGACCCGGGAACAGAGCGGCACACGGGCGGCGGGGTGTCTGTATCGGGAATAGGGGGACGCGGGCTCGCCCGCAACCCCCTCGGAGGCTCCCGGTAACCCAGCCTTACCCCGCTCCGCCCCAGCCCGGGGTGAGGCGGAGACGGCGGCTGGCGCGCGGCGCGGCCGTTTCTGCCCAACCGCCACGCCCCGCGCTCGCCGGCGTCGAGGAGACTACAGCTCCCAGCATGCAAAGCGCGGGGCAGGGCGGGGCCCGGCCCGGCGCCGTCACCGCGCGGCCGACTGGGAGATGGAGTCCCCGGGCTCCCCTCAGCGCCCGCCTCTGGCATGGCCTTCAGCCCGGGTGGCCGCTGTTAATGGGTGGTGGCGGCCGCTGAGCCGTGCTGTGGCTCCTCTCTGCCAACCCGTGGCCGCTGTCCCGACTCCGAATTGGTTCCTGAACTAAGCACGGAGAGATGAACTGAAGGGCGGTCCCTCTGCTGCGAGGGAGCTCCTGTCACAGCCTCTCCGCCCATAAAAATATTGGGGTTTAGACCACCTCTTTACTGTCTGATTTCTTGGTGCGATGGGGCTTTGGACATTGTGCTGTCAGTCTGTCTGCCAGCTCTCCTAACGGATTTGTAATGTGCTCCCCATTTTCACGTAAATTTGGTAGAGGAAAAGATGCCTTACAGACAGTAAATTCCTACAAAGCTTCAAAGAAAAGTCAGCGGCTGGGTTTGCACTGAGGAGAGTAGTAAAAAAAGGAAATTTGTGCCTGTGAGAGGGGCCAGGCACCCTTAGCTCAGCCTCCCGTCCTGCCCCATGGCATAGCTACCAGCTGGGCTCCCCTGTGCTGCCCCATCAGCCAGCAGGCTTGCCCCCAAACCAGGCGAAGCACGTGCTGCTGTTTGCCCTCCAAACAGAGTGACATAGGAAAAAGATGGGGGATAGCATTTATATGGGGAGCTGGGAGTAGTCTTGCTTCTGAGCTAAGTTTCATCTTGAGGAAACTTGGCCTCAAGTCATTCTGCTGAGTGGAACAACGCCATTATTCAATTCAAATGGATTGCTTAAAGCCTGGATGCAAATTGTCATCATTTCACATTTAATTTTAACTGAATTGTTTTTTTAATTTAAAAAATGTATTTAACATTTTTTTTGCCTGGGCAAAGTCTTGCTTTATTGAAACCCACCCAAGGCTGCTGCTACAGAGACTGCTTTTCTTACATGCTGCTGAGTCTCTACCATTTATGTTGTTCCTGTGTGCTTCACCCCACGACCACAGCAAACCCACCCTGCTTGTTTTCCCCTCTGTAAAACAAAGCAACGCTCACTGTTCTGCTGAAAGCTCTGGTGAATACAATGCTACAGACAGGAAAAAAATAATCTCTGTGTCAACTATGAAACAGAGGAACCAAGATTTTCATGGTATGACCTGAGGTTGCAGACAGCAATTGTTTTAGGGCCTAGTGCCACTTCATGCTCTGCTTGCAATCCTCTCCTGGGTCACAGTAGGAAATCGCAATGTAGGAACAACTTGGGCAAGGCCTGTCAGCCCCCTTCTGTCTTGGAGAAGCTGGACCTGCTGGAACTGTCCTGCACCAGTGGCTCTGCTAACATACTTGCAGTAGGGGCTTAGTTGTAAAAATTGCCACCCTGTGTCAGTTCCTGGGCAGAAGAAGCAGATCAGCTGGAAAGGCACCAGCCTACCTCAAGCTATACTTTTACCTGTGTACATACATGCTCCCAAGGCTGGACAACTAACATACAACTGGCTGGATCAATTGTCTGCAGAGGAGCTGAACAGCACGTGTTTCTGTGTGGGGTGGGAGAGCTGAATCTCCAGGAGTGTCTCCTTCAGGAGCCTTCCAAAACTAAATGTAGTTCCTCTCCTTCCCCTTCAGCCATTGTCACTGAAATGGGTAGAACAGAAACCACCACAAACCTTTTTCCTCACAAGCAAGTACAGACTAGAGAGCTGAGTACAGATCAGAACTTCATGATGCCAGCAGGTCTGAGCCTTTTCAAGGTCACAGTGCTCCTGTTTTAAACAGAGCTGTGGAAAGCTAGTCTGTGTTTTGAATTAAAAATGAATCGGATTGCTTAAATGCAAAAAAAAATTTAATTTAATTGGCTTCACTGAAGCATGGAAGGGAGGTGGTGAGCATTTTAGCAGCCCCTGTGCACAGATTTATTGAGGGTAGTACTGGTGGAAAACAATGTGAGACTGGATCTGTAGGAAGCAGGCACCAGGCTGTCTTTGCAGTCAAAGGTCTGCCTTTCTCATTTTCAGACGCCTGCCTGAGAAATTAAATTGAATGCATACAAAAAAAACCCAAAACAAACACCATCTTCAACAGAGCTTGAAATTAAGTTTGTGCAAGAGCCTCTGGATTGTCCCAGGGGAGGGGGCTTCCCTTCCCTCCAAGTGCAATTTCATCTCCAGTCAAGCCCAAGTGTGATGAGGGACTGAGAGAAGTGCCTTGCTTTGTTTAATAAGATTCATTCTTGTTTGCTCTTTCTCCTTCCCTTTCTCCTCCATGCCTTGTCTCCTGGGGCCTGCACTAGATCCCTGATGAAAATGCAGTAGTGGCTGAGAAGTTTGGCCTTGAAAATACAGGGCCCAAGGAGGGGAGGAACAATGCACTGGTGTAACAGAGTGATACCGAGTAGGGTGCTCATGGTCAGCGTTGGTCAGTGTATCTTATTGACTGTCCTCCCCATCCCCAGGGTCTTTATCAAGGGAAGAGGAAAGTAGCATTAGTCCTTCTACCGGCACTGTAGAAGCTTTCAGCTGCTATAGCCAAGCAGAGCTTGGCTTTTTCGGGGTGTGACTGTTTTCTAGTGGGATGGACATTTCAGGTGCCTTTGGCCACAGCAGTTCTTTCTGTCTTTTGGAGGATCTTGGCTTGTAAACTTCACATTGCATTTTAAGCAACACCTTTGTGAATGTCATTTTTTATTACATAGGGATGGATTTGGCTTGTACTCTAGTATGCTAAATTTTTAGCAATGCATTCTCAAAAGAGTCTTAAAAGTGCTTCCATGTTTCTGGGAAGTGGGTCCCTTGTGAAAAATAGCAGATAGCTGATGTCACGTGCCTTGGTCAAATGACAGAGTAAATCAGTGAGAGCATTAGAAAGAGGACCTGGGTCCACTAGTGTCTCCCAGGCTTGTGGATTAGCCAACAATGGGCTCCTGTCAAATAGGTCCATCGATTCTCCTCTGGTCTGGAGAGAGAAGGAAGAACCAAGAGACTAGAGTTGTCTCCCTACCTGATCCCATGCACAGACATCTAGTGCCTCAATGAGTGTTCATACATTTTCCCCAGTGGGTTGTAGCTTACAGGGACTGGCAGAAGCAAGGACTAAAACAGGACACAGTTGGTTAGGAAGACTAGACCTTGTAATGCCTTAGCCTGCACTTTCTTACTCTGTTGGTGCTGCTCCTGGGTGTCTCTCCCTTGCGCAGAAGATGCAGTGGACTGTATTGCAGAGGGCTACAAGCTACTGCCCTCGTCTGTTTCCCATCACATACTGTCCTAAGCAAGTGATCCTCCTCCAGAAGGAAGTGAGTTGAAAAATGGCTCTCAAGAGGTTTCATGGCCTCCAGAACCAACTGAGACTGTGGCACCCTGTCCCTGCAGAAGATACCTTATGTCTCACCATACTGCTGCCAGGAGAGTTTGTCTTGGCTCTTCTCAGAGGAGAGGACAGTGTGTAGGAGCTGCCTGACCCAACAGAGCTAGAGTGGATATGATGCTGACTGCAGAACAGACCTCAATAATGTCACTCAGCAGACATCTACAGAAATCAGGCAGCCTGCTCACTGCTAGCTGCAGCCTTGCTTAGGCATGACCATGCAATGCTTGCCCTTTCACTAAGACAGATTTTGTCACTTTTCCCCTCTCCCTTGTGATGGAGAACTTACCACTTGCCCTCTGTTTTGATCACCACTCACTTCTGAGGTGTGGTCAGCACCTTTGCAGAGCAATCTCAGTAGGGATGGCCACCATATCACCAAAATGACAGCTTGAGATGCCATGAGACTATGGAGTTTAGGCTATATTCTCCTGTCTCCTTCTGCCTCTCCTTTATCTCCATAATGCAGGCACCAATCCAAGGAACCTGAAATATTTTTCCTTGAATTTCTCTTGTAGCATTTGAGTCAGATGAAGACTGAAGTGAGTACTCTTGAAATGAGAACAACTAAAACTGACACATTCTCCATTACAGCGTCCGCTGTGTTTTTCTGGAAAAGGAGTAAGCACTTACACTGCAAGACAAGACAATGGTACAATATCGTACTATTCACATCATATTTAATAACGCTCTAGTACCATTCAATATAAATAAATAACCATTAAAAAGTACTTTCTTGACATTCTCTTTCCTTTGTCAATAGTATCTTCTGCAACAGGAAATGTTAGTAATATTCATTGGTTGGTGAATTGGATGAATCTCAGAGAACATGAATACCAGATACTAATATGCTAGTAAAAACCAGGCGCTGGGATGCCCTCTCTTCTTTAAATACTTCAGCCTTGATCTGCAGCCTTGATTCCCTTCTTGCTGCATTCAGTGCACCTTCCCTGAAGCCTGTCACTCTGACTGCTTCTCCACTCCTGGGCTCTCCATCCTAACTTGTGGTGTTTGTTACACACCTACCCTTAGCTGATACACCCTGGCCACCAGCAGTCCTTGTTGTCCTTTGGCTGCTCTACAGGGAAAAGAGTATTTGTGCTGAACAGGTCCAGGTGCCCGCTAGCCTGGAACATCAGCTGTGTACATCCATGGTGTCCATACAAGGTCTTGGTCCTGCACAATTTAGTGACTGACAGAAGTTCTTGATTCAGAGAGACTCTCCTCCGCAGGGCCAGGCTGGGGCAAGAATGGAGATGGTGTGATAGGGCTGGTCTTGAGAGCAGACTCTGACCAGCACTGAACTGACAGCATAGTGCATATCACTGGAATCCAGGTCCCCAGTGGGAAAAAATGGAATAATAATTTTGCTTTCCTATAGGGTTGCAGAGAGAACAACTCTCTAAAGACATGTGTGTGGAGGTATCCTTTGCAATGGGAATAGATCCTCACTACAAACACTCACCATTGGTGCCAAAACTCTGCGTAGGACCTGTGCGATATTAAAGACCAGGAAATTAATCAACATATCCCCTCTTGTTCATATAGGCAGAAACTCTGCCCATCTCAGAGGAGAAAATGGAGGATGACAACTCAACTCCTTTATTCCCTTGCTCTAGCTCATTCATTGAAACCACAAAGATGGAAACTTAATCTTGGTTTAATGCTGGATGGAAGCATTGAGCCCACCTGTCTTGCAGGATGAGCTGGCAAAGCCCACTGAAATGCAAGGCCGGTTGCCTTCTGTAGAGGACAGAGCACAAAGCTCTAACAAATGGAGAATGAATGTTCTTTTGTGGATGCCAGGTTTCCTCATGCTATCCAACATGCCAGACCCTTGCTTTGTGAGGACCCTTCTAGGGCCCAGAGGCCCGTTTTCATTCAGTATTTCTTCATGCTGAGACATTTGGCAGGGTGGCCCTGTAGGGCTGGGTGTGTTCATCTAGAAAGACCCTGGCCTAAGTCTCACTAAACACGGTCCCTATTTCTCTATTTGCTGCCTGTTCTTTGATTTCTCCTGCCTCCCTCTCCTTTATTTTAGCCCCCCTCCTATAGCAGGATGTGCAGCTGCTTGTTCCCCATTTGAGGGAACATGGACTGACTTCTTCTCTCAGGTAGCCTTCAAAGAGCGCCATTCATGGAGGCTTCCGGAGATCCCATGGGGACTATCTGCTGCGTGAGGCATTCCTTTGCACATGTTTTTACCTCTATGATTGCTCAGAGCCAGAAACTTTGTGCCACCCACATCTCTTGCATAAAGGAACTGTAATTCCCTTCGCTGTAGTCCCCCCCTTGCTGTGTTTCTGATTATTTTTCCAGTTTAAGACACCATTGTAAAGAAACCCCAGGGAGTGCAGAACATACGACATTCATCAGTGAACGCCAGGCTCTACTGTTCTGGGGCAAGCGGGGAAATATTCTTTCTTCCTGAACATGTCAGGTGATCTAAGCTAAAAACCAAAACTAAACAAGGAATAGGCAGAGGAGAATTCTAGTATAAATAAATCAACAAATAAATAAGTTTCCTGCCAGGCCAGAATTTCTTGATGGGGGATGATTCAATTGCTCATAACTTTCCCCCAGCTGTGAAATCCTCAATGTGTTTTGAATGCCTAAAGCCTTGTTTCTCATGGCCTGAGTGAAGATGGTTTTCAAGATATGCTCAGATGGGTTTCTGGGTCATTCAAGGAATCTTCCTGGAAAAGTCACAGCAACACCACTCCCCACGCACACACATGGTACCAACACTTGTGCTTTTAATCCACTGCATCCTTCCTTCAGTCCCCATTTGACACCTCTGCCTTTGTGGGATGCTTTCCACCTGTCTGCCTTCCTGTTTTATTGAGGGAAAGGGAAACCCTTCCACATGACACTCTCCTCTCTTCACAGTGCCACACATGCCTTTCAAAGTTCAACTGAAAAACCTTGTCACATTTGCTATTTCAGTTGTCATCCATGTGCTCAAGATACGTTTCCTGATGATGTCTCTCCGCATTCCTCGATGTTCTCACAGGAGATGAGTGCAGGCTGAGGGATCCTCCTCTCTGATTATTTCTCACCCACCTCTACCTCAGAGGGTGTCTTCCTCTCTGGAGCTCTAGGAATCAAGTCCGTATATGTGATGTGAGGCTACTGAAGCGCCTGATGGTGCTACAGCAGGGTTCCAGGCTAGGAACACTTTCAAGTCCACCCATTTTTGCCCCTGCTTTCTGGTCTCTGCAGTGAGACATGGAGGCATGGCCTTTGAGGTACAGTACCTGCCAGGTCTCCCTGAGCAGGAGGGGAATTTTATCCAGAGGGCTTTGGGCCTGAGGATCTAGGAGGTCATTGTTCAGAACAACTTTAAGTGAGGGCAGTTCAAATTTTCAGCTTAGGCACAGGCACCAGATCCCTTCTGAACTCCCAAACCCCAAATCAGGAGCTTCAGCATAGCTTCCCCTCCAACACTGAAGGCCGATCTGTGTAGGTATCTGAATGCATCCTTTGGAGAGAGAGCCTCTCTCAGGCTAGCTTCGTTTTAAACCTGTTTTGAGAGCACACCAGACTCAGGTCAACAGGTCCACCTTTGTGCTTTTGTGACAACTCTTGTCCTTGAACCACTGCAGCTTGCAGCTATGGTACTGAAGCTCAGGTTTTATGATATGCCAGGAGAGACCTTTGGAGACACCTGCACCTGTCCTGGATTCCAGCCTCTATGCTGGCACAGCTGAGAATGGAGATCACATCTAATAAATTTTAACGAATGGTTAAAAACACAGAGCCCGCAGGGGAAGGGAAGCACTCCTCTCCCAGGCAGGCAACGGGGCAGTGCACAAAGTCAAAGGTGAAGAGCTGTAGGATCGCAGGGAACCACATCAGCTCTGTCCCTGCCTGTTACCACCTTTTGGGTGGTGGGAGCTGATCAGCACGGGGACATTTTGGGGTATTTAGCATCCTCCGACAGTGGAGCAGAGGGCCGGGCAGAGCAGGAAGGACGTGGAGCTGCTGTGGTTGCTGACAAACTTCATGATGATCACTGCCTGCTGCCTCTGTCAAAACAAACACAAGATGACATAAAAAGATAGAGTGTTGATACCATATCCAGTACAACAGGGCAGGAGACACATTACCAACCAGGCTGTCCCCTGGCTCAGGTAGACATTAGGTAAGCATCAGTAAACAGGTTTCTCAACCACAGCTTAGAGCTGGCTGAAGAGCTGCTTTTTCTATCCGCACTATAGAGTCCTAGCTGGGAGATTTTATTTATGAAGTAGAAAAAGGTTTTGAAGGATTCTGGTTTTCTCCCCATAAAATTCTTGTTTTAACCTTAATAATTTTTTAAAGGAAGAGCAGGGGGATGACATCCATCTGGAAGTTCTGCAATGCAGGTGAACATATTTCCCTGTTTCCAAATATCACAAGGCAGCAGGAATCCCATGCTAACCTCTTCTCTCTTAGATGCCTGTAAAAAGATGTTAGCAATAAGAGTAGGTAGTTTTTATAACATCAGTCTTGAATGATAGTTTTCAGGGCTTTAACGAAGAAAAATATGAAGTGAAATTAATGTCCATCTCCTGCTCTCAGAAGCCAAAGCCTGTGTTTTGAGGAAGTTTCAATACCCTCTGCAGGGACATATGCTGTGATAACTTCTGGTTGCTCTGTGGCCTCTGTTGCAATACAGACAATCCCAAGGATATTCCCCATCCTCCTCATTCCCCTTCCTACTCTGCATGGCCGTTTTCCACAATATCTCCACAGTGAAAGCCTTTGTCCAGCTGAAGAAGGACTCAGAGACCCTCTTTTTGTCCCTCCTGCTCTTCTGCTTTGCATGAAGAAGCTGGGGAAGTCAGGCTCACCCCTGATCCTCAATCCCAGCACATCTCAGATCCTGCCTAGTGGTCCTCAGGGCAGCAGAAGGGCAGCAAAAAAAAAAAGCTGAATTTCTAGTGCAGAAAAGAAAAACTTTCCTTTTTTAAAATGTTGAGCTCTTGTTTTTCTTTTTATTGCCTCTTGTGAAAATCAAATCTTGATGTGTCTTATTGCTCCCCCTTTGCAGATCTGCTCTGATTTGGCATGTAGAGTTTTCTCCCTTGGACTGATAAACGCTGCTGTGGTTCAGCTGGACATGTCTAAGGGTGGTGGGAATGCAGGCAAGGAGTGGACTCCAGCTGGGACAAAATAACTGCTATTTATGCAGCACCTGTTGAAGCCTGATTTTTGCAGTCCACGTGATCAGCAGGTCCCTTTACACTGTGTCTGTGGCAATCGTGTGGCACACGTGCCAAGCAGCCACACAAGTGGTCCAACGAGAGATTAACAAAGCACCAAATCCGGCACCAAGCAATGTCTGCCTGGCTGACGTCTGCAGGCGTTAAAGAAGAAAGAGGCCTCTGGGGGGTCTGGGACTTGACTGGCTCGATCTGATCCTCAGCAAGGGCTAATTGCCAGGAGTGAAAGAGAAATATTCTCCCTATTGTGTCTAAGAACAGAACATCCTCAGGGGAGCAATTTTACCTCTTTTTATTCCCAGTGCTGGCTTATCTAGATCATTACTGTCAAGGTTCTGAAGCTCAGCAGCCTTTATAGTAAGGGCCGCCAAAACACCATAGCCATCAGCAGAGATCTTAATTTAAAACTTTAAGGGGGGGGAAACTAATGATTTTGCTTGACTGCCCAGTCAAGCAATTTACCTTGCAGGTGTCTTCTGGAGTGGATGCCACCTGCCCACTAGCAGCTGTCCCACACAGCAGATGGTGATGCAAAAGGAATTGTGGTTAAATTGGCTGCTAATGCAAGTGGAAAGCTCCTTCAAAATCTACAGAGCTGGCCCAGCCACCACTCTGGCATGAAAGCACTGGAGATGATGGCTCTAGATAAGGGTACAAGTCCTGCTGGTAAATGAGTGGCAGTGCCTTGATCTCTTAAGACTGGTCACTTCCCTTTCCCACAAGTGACTTACAGTCCCATGAGAATACATAGCAGGTGTGTGGCATTTTTCATGGGGGATGGCTGAGTGTTTAGGCAGGGAGAGAGGATGAGGACAAAAGTGCTGATACATAAATGGCACATTTATGAAAACATCACATCCATACTCTGCATCTGTAGTGGGGCAGTCAACCGCTCCTCTGACAGGTAGGCAAAGCAAGTCTAGTCTGAGTTTTTATAAGCTTGCTCAGCCTTTACAAAGTAAGTGATACCTCCAGACCAGATTCTGAGTCCTTATGACTTTGGGCAATCATAGCTTTAGCCTACTGAGGACCTATCATGAGTGGGTGTGTAAAACGAGCCTGTTACTGCTGATGGATTTCACAGAAACACAGGTTAAAAGAGAGGCTACTGCCTAAGCATGGTTGTCTGGCATCATTTATGGGTTGCTAGGATATCTGAGATATTAATGAAAAGCTGGCAGATGAGGTACAGCGTTTGTGCCCTACAGGAGGGCCAGGTAGGCTACCCCGGGGTCCCTGTGGTGGCACCAGGTGTCTGTGTTTAGGCAACTGGCTCCTGTCCCTCCCATCTGCTGCTGGGTGTGCAGGCACTGGGATTGCTTTGCGCTCTTTGTACAGCTGTCACTCAGAGATGACATGGAAATGCTGTATGCAGCTACTAGTAATGCACACAGCAGATCAGTGCAGAAGTTGAAGTACTCATGACTGCCTGTATAAAAGCTGTCAGTTTTATTTCCACTGGTAGAGCTGAGCTGAGATGTATATTTGGGTCAGGGACTGAAAGCAGCCTTGCAATATCTTCCAAAGCAGGAATAAATCATTCAGCATCCTGTGTCCTGCCACAGATATGAGTCATTCCATAAAGAACTGGGTACTCCTAAATGGGATACCTTTATTCTTTTGGGACTTTTGGGATAGGAATCTGCCAAGAGTAGACACTGGGATCAAAGGGTATGGTAGATGGCAGAGGAGGTCATAGCTCCTCTGAAGCCTGTTCTTCAGCACTTTCTACCTCTAAGAACCTATCACTGATCTCTGATACATTCCTGCCCTCACCAGTGGTGGTTGCCATAATCTCCCATCTTGCTGCTGAACCTGGCTCTGTGGACCACAAAGGCACTCTTAGTGCCTTCACTGTCTCTCCTCAGCAGCAGATGTATTCCTAGCTCTGGTAGCGCTGGCACCAAGCCACTCTAACTCTGTGAAAGTCTAGGTTGCACTTTGCTGGTTCCAGTTTTGAAGTGCTCCAAGCATCACATCAGCCTTTCCCTGCTGCACCCACACCAGGGTTGTTCTTGCAGGATAAAAACTGAAGGTGGATGCATGGAGCACTGCAGAGGTGGCAGGGCTGTTGGGGGAAAAGCTCATCTGCAGGAATGTGATCTCTTTCCACATACTGTAGGACAAGTCCCACCCTAAAGAGAGTTTGGAGCTGGCATAAATAGGGGAGCAAGGAATTTGGCTTGTCACATTACTGAGTGAAACCATGGGATTTGTTTGCCGCTTTTCTCTCTGCAGGCAGGCAAAGCTTCCATGTGGACTGCAAGGAGGCTTGAATGAGTATGAAATGCAGACTGTAACTGGGTAAAGACGAAGACCTACTTCTTGTGCAAACAGTGGCATGGTAAGAGAGTTACGGGGACAATCATATATGCAGTCTTTGCAGAAATAACAGTATAAATAAGGAAACTGGTACAGGTTATTTACCTTGTCAAAACCAATAAAGACAAGGGTACTCACGTCCTGGAGCTGGCTCTCTGCTTACACTTCTACTCTGGGGTCTGTAAATCCACGCTTGCCTTCATTAACCAGAGTAGGCCTCTCAGTTCTGGTGTGCCAGACCAACACCTAGAGGGAATCACAAAGAGTTCAGGGGCTCTGGATGCCATGGAAACACAAGAGCAGTGCATCCATCAGATGGGACCCAGGGCTTGCAGCTGTTTGTAGCATGGCGTTGAGCCTGGGAGAGGCTTCACAGGCACATGAAACAGTGACAAGGTGGAGGGATCATTCTGGACCGCAACCCCAGACTCAACCATTTGCCAATCTTCCTGGATTTCGGAGACGTGATCTGGGCACACATTGTAGGTCTGAGGCTCTTTATTAACTCAGAGTGCATGGCACTACCCGTTCCTCAGCTTCGCATCTGTGAAGAATTTGGCAGGCTCTACCCGTCTGCACCGGCACTGTTTGGTACTAACATGTGCCAGCACAGGGCAAGCACAGTGAAAGGTGGAGAAGCATACCAGGAGGCTGCAAAAGCAGCCAGGACCCAGCAAGGAGAATGTATCTTCAAGGTCTTGTGTCCTACTCACCTTTGTGCAGTTGGCTGCTTTGGGCTCCAGCCCATCCATAGTCACTAAATCCTTCAGCAGACTGGTTTCCTGGTAGCCTCCTTTAACTCCCTCCAGCTTGAAACTGGCCTGAGGCTTCTCCAAAATCAGCTTGATGCTGATAGCAAATCCAGCCATGTCAATAGCAAAGGGCCGGTTAGGGTCAAAGACGGTTTTCCAGCCCACCACCTTCCCTGCTGGGCTCACTTTTGGGGATTCATAGCGCAGCCCCCCAACAAAAGCCACTGGCCAGACTGACACCCTCCTTGTGTAGCGCATCTGTGTGCCAGAAAAAAACAGTGCTGTGAGAACTCCACCCCGCCACGTTTGTCCCGACCCACTGGTGCACCATCCTCTGCTTTCATTGGCACCTGTCCTCCCCCACCGACTTCCCACACAATCACACAGCTCTCGGCAGCACAAGCTCTTGTTTACCTGTGCTACTGCTTGCAGAGCTACAGCTTGCAAAGCCACAAGGCTGTTTTAGCACATTTTTCTCTGAACACCAAACTCGCTGCTTTTCTGCACCCACACTCAGTCCCTCAGAAGAAGGAAACCCATTGGTTTTCTGTTCTCATTTGAACTTTTATCATGTTTTGTAAGAGTTTATCATTTTTGTAATTCCAAGCACAACTTCTACCAGGCCTCTAGCTCCATATTATCAACCCCACTCACTGCAACTTCACCCTTATTTCTTGTCCCTCCGTGACTGATCATCCAGGGAGATGTTGGACAAAGGTTGGACTTGATGATCCTAAAGGTCTTTTCCAACCTAAATGATTCTATGATATTCTATTATTCTCTTCTATGCATCTTTGTCCTCATTTATTTCAAATTTTCTCCATCCTTGTTCTTCCATCTACAGCTACTGCCTAAAAGAGCAGGGTTTTACTGAAATTGTCAGAAAGGACCTGCAAAGAAGTACGAAAGGATGAGCTTATCAGAGATCTAAAAAATCCTGAAAATTGGAAATGTGTGGTTACAAGTGGTGTAGTACAGTTTGGCTTAAATTGGTGATGAGGGAGTTTACCGAATTTTTGCAAGTTTGCAAGAGATTTGGCATCTCACAAAAGCCAGGTTTACAGCAGAAGGCTGGGCAAGCTTCTGTGATCCCAGGGGTACAGCCCAGTTGTGGTGGCTGGAACTCAGAATACAGAAGGGCAGCCAAGGAGAAAATGTAGCTTAGAAAGTTAGTCAACTTTTCTAACATCCCCTACCCACCATACCCCTAAACCAGTGAAGATTTTGCCAGAAGTTTTTCTTTGGTGCTTATTTAAATCAGGTCAGCTCTCCCTGAGAAGAGGTATGTATTCTGGACTATACATCCTCTGGTCCCTAGCAAAAGGAGCTCTAGGTGGTATAATGGTATGTGAGTGGCTATTCACATCTGCAGCCTATACCATGACAGATGTGCTCTTTACTCTTTCAGCCCTTTAGAGCATGGCTACTGGGTTTGCATAACCGTATGTTTGCATCTGCCCTACACCCAGCTCCCACTGAGTGCAGGGTGGGTGAAGAGGGCTCTAGGCAGCATGCCAGAGCCCTTGTCTCCCAGCCGATGCTGTAAGTCCACATGGTAGCCCTATCTTAGAGGTCTTTGCAAGTGCACGTGGCCTTAGGAGGCTTTGAAGCTCTATCCTGCTTTTCTGTTCCATGTAATTTTACAGCTCTCACCTCTTCAAAGAGCTCCAGGCTGTAGGTGTTATCATCATCAGCAAAATACACTACCCCTTCTGGTGGTGCTGTGTTGCTGAAGCTGTCTCTCAGCCAGTGCAGCCCCAGGTTCCTCTGTAGTGTCCCCCTTGGGGTGTGGGATGGGATCCAGGACAGCCCCAACTTCAGACTCTTGGGCGTTTCCACATTGAGATGGGTGAAGTTGAGCCCTGCCTTCTCCAGCAGATTGGATACCAGGTTGGTCCTCCGGGGCGAGTCCTCCACCACCACCCAGTGCAGGTTCTGTACATGTAGGAAGGTGTTGGCCAGACGGGTCAGCTCAGCTTTTTGCACTGGTCGGGTGTAGGTGGGAGTGATAACGAAGATGGTTGGCAGGGTGTCTGACCATGGGGGAGGCCTGGAGTACACATAATTCTGGATGACTTTATGTGTTGCCCCTATGCTTTGCTGCTGCCGAATGCATGATGGGAGGCCTTCTTCTCTCAGTGCAGATGTACCATTGAGGAGAGCTTTAGTGGTTACGTTCTCATCTGTCTCTTCTGGAGCAAAAGGAAGGAAGAAGAAGAAGAAGAGGAGGAAGAAGGAAGATGTTACAGAACCAATAACTGCCAGGCTGCCTCCTCTCTCCAGGGAGTACCAGTGACATATCTGTCTGCAGTCAATGCTCAGCACATCAACATCTTCTCCCCAAAGCCAGCCTAAGGTGCACATTTAATGGGCTCTTCAGAACAGTTTGTGTACCTGTTGTAGGCAAGCCCTGAGGGGGCCTTCAGACAAGTTTGTCTTTGTTTAACCCATCCCATGCAAGAGCATCTCCTACTGAGGGTTCACACTGGCAATCAGCACAACCACCAGCATACTGACAGCAGAACTCTTGGACTTACTTCTCAGCAGGCTGAGGTAGTGAGTGGCTGGGTACTGGTGCCACAAGGTCAGGAGAAGAGCCCATGGCAAGGCAATCAGGAGCGTGGTAAGAAGGTTACGTCTCCTCAGCATGCTGTAGAGAGCTTCCAATGCCCAGGCATCTCTCTACCTTTCAGAGCAGAAAAAAGAGTAAGGTCTTTGAAATATCAGTCACCAGAAACATTAGGACAGTAAGTCTGGAGACCAAACTAACAGATTGAGTTTGGCTTGCTTGGAGGGAAGCATGATAAATATTGGGCCCCAATCCAGCAAAGCACTTGTCTAACTTTACAAGGAACCCCATTAATGTTGCAGGCCTGAACCATTATCCAGCTGCCGTGGCCACATCCTCTGCTATTGAATAGAAGCTTTTATCTATTTATGTTGCTATAAAGAACCTGCCCTATGATGAACTCACTGTCCTTGACTTAGGGTTGTTCATGTTGCTGATTCTGAAGCCAGAGGGGACTGTTACTTGCCTCCTCTCCAGGATGGTGTTCATTCCTGAGCTTTGTAGTGACCATTTAATTTGCTTCTTTTGTAGAATTTTTTTAAGCTGCACGCGAGATTTGCGTTCCAGCATATGCAAGTGGACAAAACACAAAATGTCAGGCTTCCTCAAGATAGCCAGCATCTTTTTCACTCCTGCAGCTTTAATTCATCCTCCTTATGCAGATGCATTGAGGCAATCAGGGATGTATGCTATCACCTACTAAGTTTTCTGCAAAATCCCTGCCTCAATCATTCCACAGTGCTGGTGATGCCTACTCAAAATTTAATTATTTCACATTCCTTTCTACTCTCTGGCTTGCAGTGTTTGGCCACTGCAGCATTTAGTTTAAATCAGAGACTTTAGAATACTTTAATTTCTTTCTTAGAATTTCTGTAATATAAATGATCTTGCAATCTGAGGAATAGCAACAGTTAACATTTGTTTTCGAAACTCCTTCTACAAGGTGAGAAGAACTAACAGAAAAGAAATACAGGACAAAACATATCAGGAATAATCAACAACTGGGGGTGGCTTATTTATAGATAGTTCAAGCTACAGTAGTCCTGTGCTTGATGTATCACAATTGTTGAGCACCTTCAGCTCCCACTAGTTAACATGTTTAATGAGCAGTCAGTCTGTCTGGAAATCAGATCCTTGGCTTCTCAAGGTAGTCATGCCTTCAACAAATTATCCAACATGAACAATCAGTTTGAAAACTACAGACTGAAATACTTGGATTTCTGTTGCAGACCACTTGTTTAGAGACATAACTCAGCCCTGTATAAAGTCATAGTGTGATGAGATCCCAGTTCTGGCTCACCTGTTTGAAAGATCCCTAACAGCCTGTGTGCAGTAAATCATGTAAGCATGAGGTCCCAGAGAATGACTTCAGGAAGTCCAGCATCAAATGGGCTTGCCTAGTGCATGTGCTGCCTTCTGTTTGGCTCTGGCATAGTCGGGAACATTTTCCTCCAACTTCTACCTTCTGCTTTGGTCCCTCTCTGGGTATGAAATCTCCCAATACTGTTATTACAAATGGACAACAAAAGCAGTGCTTCAGAAAGAGGGAGCCACTTCTGTTGCTGCAGAACAGCAGCCCGTAGAAACACTGAAGGGTACAGAGCAAAATTACTTGTTACCATCTGAGAACTTTCTGCTATCACTCCAAGCAGGCTGCCTGATGTTTGATAGCTGGATTTTATTCCCCTCTCCCTCCTGGTAACATCTGTAGTCTGTTCCCTCTGAGATTATCTTTCTGATGCCAAATACTTCTCCTGGTGGACTTCCTTGCTACCACAGCAATGCTCATTAGGAGACTAAAGGGAGCATAAAACTTTCATTAGCCTCCTGCAGAGATTTCTGTTGGGAAACTACAGCCCCACCAGGCCCTCTTCCTCTTTTAGGCTGAAGGCAGTTTGAGAGAAGAGAGTGATGGCATCATACTGATACAAAGGACAGAAAGGAGGTTCAAATAGCTTGACTATTTCCTTATCTGCCAGAGATTTCCTAGGTGTATTGAAGGCTAGTTGTCTAAAACCAAGGTCTTCAAAGGGACATAGATAGGCACATTTTGTGCAAAGGAAACTCCTTGCCCAGGATTTGGGCTCAGTGGCTCCTCATCTGTTCAAAGGGGAAGGATTGCTTTGCTTCCGCCTTAGAGAATTGTGTGAGAAGAAACATGACCACTGGGCCAAAAGGACTCTGCTCTGCAGTGATAGCAGCCACATTGTAATCCTGGAAGATATCAGGGGATGCTTTTCTAAATTCATCCTCTGGGACATTCTTGGGACTCACCTTTAATTTTTTTCCATGACATTTTACCTTGGTGTTCTGAAAAAACAAGAATTATGTGATCACAGGGCTCATCAGTGCCCTACCACCAATAACTATCAAATCAATTTCAGCCAAATCTGAGAGAAGACTAACATGTCTCAGCAAGTCTTCTGGCAGGCAAGTAGATACTCACAAGCCCTGTTAAGGAAATTGCTGCAACATGAATTTGTTCCTTGTTAAACACCAATGGTACTAGATTGGAACAATCCCTCAAGGGAACCTATCTCCACTGCTCCCCAAACCAACTGTTCATGGTGATCATTTCTAATGCTTCTTCCTTCCTCATTCAATAAACAACTTGGTGCCCATTCCTCTATTTTCAAGGTATGGAAAACTGATGAAGAAGTGGGCCAAGGAACCTGTGTGGCTGGGGGCACATCGGAGTGTTTTGGTGATGCCAGGCAGGACCTGTCCTTCAAGCTTTAATGTTGAAGGTGTTGGTGTTTGGTAAGGTACAGATCTAGGCTGGACACGAGGCAGGATGGTGTCACCCATACCAGGGGCTGCATTCCCTGCAGGAAATCCTTTCCTAGTGTATCAGCACAGAGAAGAGCTTCCTGTGATTCAGGGTGGTGAGAACAGAGCCACCAAAGAAATCCAAGGAGGGCTCATAACAGTGGCAGCAGACACCTAGGTCCACCTGGGCCCTGACTCAAGGTCATCACGACTTCTTGCTTCCTCTAGTATGCTTGCAATTACAAATGTCCCTGCAATAGAGTCAAGCAGCCAGTGTTTTTTCCTTTTAATAAAAGGCCTTCATTATACAGGCACGAATTTCTATGCAGTGGGTCTGCTACTGCTGCAAACTCAGATCACTTCTAGAAAGAAGGAGAGGAGGAGGTGCAGTGGCAGCTGTTACCAAGAAAGCACAGAGGAAAGTGATCAGAGTCAGAAGAGCTTTAACAAATTCCCTTTCTAGTGCTTTCTCCTCCTTCTCCTCACAGCCAGCCCCGTTCATGCTTCTTGAACACTGCAAACAAGTGGAGATGCTGTCTGTGTGTGCAACTCCCCTGGTGCTCCTTGCTCTTTATTTCTGCATACACCTTCTACTGCTTTTCCAAAGCACGCAATGCTGAAGAAGTTAAACCCCACGTAAAGCACCAGGTCACTTGTGAACCTCACAGAGGGGCTGACTTTAACCCTGTTTTCAGAAGATTTGTCTTGGAATACTTCATTTTCTCTTTAAAACATTACCTTCTCTCCTCTGCTGCCTTCTCCTGCATCCATCATGCTTGTGCTCTCCTGTTCCTTTACATCTTTCACCTGCCTTTTCTCTGTCCTTAGGAGTCTCTCTTCTTCCTTGTTTCCAGGACTAGAGGAATCCTCTGGCCTACTAATAATTTTAGACTTTGTCTTCTTTCCTTCCCCACACAAAGGCCCTTTGCATTTTCTTAATATCCACCCTGCATGGAATATTTCCCACAAAGTGGTCCTAGAGCATCAACTCATCCTTTTGAAAACACAGCATCAAAACCCAGTCTCATGTCAATATCTCTGGATAGCCTGATGATGGCCCCAGTGGGGCTTACAGAGGTTTACTGCACATATTTTTACCTACTTTTTATAATTAAAAACAAAGTCCCCTAAGTGGCTCAGATTAATTGCATGCCTGGCTGGCAGGCGTTACTGTGTGTATTCTTGGCACAACCAGCTACCTTCCTTCTGCCTTTAAACCTATCCAGAGTAGATCCTATTAAATGAGATTCAAGATCAGAAGAAAATTTTGTGATCATCTAAACCCATCTCCAGCGATCATCCCGTAATTCCTGGGTTTAAGCTGTAGAGGGCAGGGACTGTCTCTTAATGTGCTTGTACAGTCCAGCACTGATCCCAACAGGAACCTTTGGATGCGACTGTAATACAAATATTATTGATTGTACTCTCTTGCTGGCTCTTCTCCTCCCTCACTATTTCCCCTATCCTGCCTATTCCCCTTTCTCTTCCCTTTTCTTTTTTTTCCTAGTGTCTCCTGCAGCCCTTGTTTGTGTTACACACGCTTAACAACATTAGCTGGATGTTTGATGGATGCCTTCAATATGCTGCCTGTAGCCTTCTTGAGCTGTTTTCCAATTATGCATCCCTCTTCTTAATTTCATCCATCAATCTTCTGTTCTCCATTAAAAAATAAACAAACACACACACACACAAAGCTGAGTATGATAGGGACAAAATATTTCTCGTGCTACTCTCACTTCACGCTGCTTTGTCAAACTTCTCAATTCCCAGGACACAACACCATCCAGTCTCCATTTCAGCTCATGTGCTGATGCAGGTGGCATTAATCTGAAAGGATTCAGGAGAAGAGAACAAGAGAAGTACATGGGGGAAAAACCCAAGCCCAAGCCTGGATGTTCCAGACTAATGCTGAAGACAAGCAAGATCTGGCTAGGGCTCAGAGCATCACATGTGACTGATCCCTTCATCTGCTGTTGACTAATTACCAACAGGGTACAATTTGTTACAGGCAGGACAGCCTAGATGTTGGGAGAGGGATAAGGATTCCCAGGCTGCAGAGCAACCCAGGCAGCCTCAACATTCAGATACAGCTTTAAGAGGTCACAGACGTGACTTTCTCCCTGAGCTGCAGAGTAGTTTGAAAGAACATGTTGGGTGAATAGTAGAGAAAGGTGAAAGTTTGAGAGGCCCAGCTGACTGGGATTATAAGGCTGACATGTAAGTTCAGGTGCCTGCAATTTTCCTATAGCCCTGTCCAAAAGCTGCTCAATTGGCATCCTCTTCGTTAACTCAGAAACAGTTAGGATCAGATGGGCTTTGCTAGTTGTGTTCTGAGGTTTCAGTTCTGCCCTCCACCTGCCCGATTCAGCATGAAAACCACACCTTTTGAAAAGTTTGCTCTGTAAGAAAGATGATTTTGCAGCCTCTAGTTCAGGGCAGCCTGCCCATCACAGCCAGGCTTACAAGACCCTGAATGTGGGACCAATCCCAGCCCCAGGACTGTATGCCTGTAGTCTGAGACACAGACTCTAAAGATCATTAGCTTCCCAGAAGGACAAATTTCACAGTTCAAACTGTCCCCTGGGAACATTCTGCCATCCAGTGTAGAGATTTTCTAGGCAAGCACCCAAAGCAAACTAGGCTTAGATATTGGAGCCAAAAGCTTCAAGAAACACCCTCGAATCTTTGTTTATACCCTGTTTGCAAGCCTACCCTTCTGTGTGTACCATGAAAGAGGCATGGAGAGGGGAGGGGAGAAGGTGTGAGGGGCAGAACTGGAGCAGAGCTGCTGGCAGGTGCAGATGAGTCTTAGTTTCACACACCAAAACTGTCAGCAGGGTTTTTGGTTTGTTTTGCCTGCATTTTGCTGCCTCTCCCTATCAGCCTCTAACCACCTTGAGGAAGTCCATGCAGATTTCATGAGTTCCCTAACTCCCAGTGTGAGAGATGTGATGCTGAAGGCAGAGTGGGGAGCTTTCAATTATTGATGAGAGCGACCTCTCTTTAAACAAGGAATGCATAATTCATGGCAGCGCCGGTATTTGTGGTGATCAGCGATGGCTCCGTCTCTGCTTTGCTGAAATCCACCAGAAGCTGCTGTCCCCTCTCCCCCCATCCCCTCGGGCCCATCAGAGCCTTTAGCCAAAACTTCAATACCATTTAAAATTGAGACATGCTAAGATGCTGCAGCGTTCCCCCTCAGTGGGCAGTCTCCTGCCTGTTCAAGATGTGCACAATAAAGTGGGAGGATGGATTCCAGGAACCACAGAAGTGGGTGGAATGGGTTATTGCTCTGGGATAAGCAAGGGTAATTACTGTGCAAACACAGCCACAACAGGGCTTTTCTCAGCAGCAAGACACCTCTGACCCTGAGACAGGTTTGCAGGAATGGCGTTGATGTAGGACAGAAAGGATGGGCTAGCTCTAAAGGACAGCGCCTCAGAGCTCACATCCAGCTCTATTTCTTGTAGGGGTGGGAAACAGAAAGGGAAAAGGGAGATTTGGTTTTCTGCTCAATAAGTAGCAATTTCTCCTCTGAACTCTGCTGGAACTGGGTGGCTGAAAAGCAAAGGAAATAAAAAAGTAGAATTTTTTTTTTTTTCTAGGAAGGGGAAGTTTTAATGATGGAACAGGGAAGTTCCATCATTAGGCTCTTTTCTAGGCTGTCTCCTAAACCCACAGGTGGGAACCTGACCTCCCAGTAGCACAGGCAATGTAGGGCACTGCGGTCCTGTCCGAAGGTGGAAGGGTGCTCTTCTGCCAGGGGTTTTAATCATCCCTCTGCCGCAGATCTCGTGAATGGCTTCGGGCAAGCGATGAATGAGGTGAGCGCTTCCCTACCACTCATGAGGACAGAGGGCAAGGCAAAATTAACCGAGCACCCTAGAGAGACAAAAACCAGAGAACTACAAATAACAAAACAATACGGGGAAGGATGGTCAAGTCCTTCCGCTGTGCAGGAAGAGTGGAGCTACCTGCACCTGTGGGGTTTCAAGGCTTAGCCCCATCTACACTCAGTCACTCAGCGCGCAGGCTCCTGCGGGGACAACTTCCCCAGGAAGTGAGTCATTCCCAAGCCTCCACACTTCTTCCTCAGATGTAAAGAAAGGCTTCATCCTCTCTCTGCCAGCTCTGATCCCTTCACCATATGAGACTGCAGTTAATTCAGCTTAGAAATGAGTCTCATCCTTGGGGAACATGCTGTGCACTTCCCTATCCCTCTGCTGCCTGTCTGAACCCAAGTCAAGCATCTTCCTTCAACCTTGGTCCATAAACAGCTCAGCACAGCTGGGAGTGTGGGAGGGTGATGCTTTATATGGGGCTTTGTTCCCAAATTAAAAAATAAAAGCAAAAAAAACCCAACAGAAAACAAAAAAGAAATGTTGACGAAGCTAATTAAATCTGCTGGCTATGTCCCGTGGGAGCCAATATTTTTGAGACAGAGCATGGCTCAGCCTGCTATCTCCAGGTAGATCAAGGATATCCAGACACTATCTGGGCTATCGGCAGGAATGGAGATAACCCAGTTCGGATATAGACTAGACCTTGAACTTGGCTGCAAAGTCCAGCTATGCAGCCGGAGCCTGCAAAAGGAGGTCTATACCAGGCTATTTTTAATCAGCCCAGAACCAAACGTCCTTCATGATTGATCCATGCGACCTGCCACCACCTTCCCATCCCCTTGGGCTTTGGCAAAGGTGGGCTGTGACTCAGGGGCACACAGTCATCTGCCCCATCCCAATTTTCTCTGTACTGCAGAGCTGTAATCCAGGGGTGCCAGAAATACCTGGAGAAAGATTGGCAGCTCAGGTCAAAACAGAAGCAGAAGGTACCAGATGTCTCCTGAGAAAGCCAGCTCTCTCCTGAGAGACCTCTATGCTTGGAGTTATACTCTCTTGAAAGGGAAGTCAGGGGCTTATTCAAATATTGGCTTCTCTTCCCTGCTGCTGAGCTCTGGCAGAACCAGGGTCCTTTTTAGATGACTATTACAGAATAATCATTCCAAACGTATCAGCATGAATCAGCCAAATATCTGCATTATCCAAAAAAAAAAAAGCTTTCTTTTTTCCAAGGAGGCAAAATAATTATAAGGAAGCAAAAACAATACTGGATTGTTCCAAAGTATCTGTACATTTCATCCAGAGCTTTCCCTACTGAGTTAACAGCTGATGCCTGTTCAGCAGGAGTGGGAGCTGTCATTTTACAGGTTTCTTACAAAAGCAGAAAGGAAAAACCAATAGTACTTGCTTCCAGAATATTTTCAAAGGTGGAGAGGAATTACTTTTTCAGAGAAAAAGGCAATAGGCATTATTTGATGGATAATTACATTGCACAGGTACTTGTTTGAGGAAAAAAAAAATCATGCTGATCAAAAGCTCCTTGTAAAGATATGAGGCCCAAAGGCCAATGCTGTTCATCTGCTAGCAGCCAGGATGCAGAGATGGGCTTTGATCTTAGCTATGTGTCAATATGACATCAAATGCAGACCTCCAGAGGAACATACTATCACTAATGCACACCCTTCATTGATTTAGACAGCTTGTTTTCCTCCTGCTTTCAAAGGCAATGTCAAAATGCTCTTCCCTGCTGGACCTCCTGGTTACTCCCAGGGAGGGCAACAGAAACCAAAGAAGCTGCTCTGGCTGAAATCACTGCAAACGACTGGAACAGCAATGATGTCATTTAAAAGACAGATGTAGCTAAGGATGTCCACTGTCTTCTCGAAAACTGTGGAAATACTGACATTTCAATAGTTACACGTGTGTGCTGGCACCCCGAAGAATCAGAGTCCAGACGTCTTATTGTATGGAAATAACTGTGGGCAGAGGATGCGTGCAATGTATGGGCAACAATACCCCAGAGTTTTTATTTGGGAATGCTGGCTGAATTATGTGATCAATAAAAGCATCGTGCAAATAGCAAATTGGGGCAAAATGTTTTCATGGGTGGCAGCTTCACAGATTAGCACAGAGTGGGTGCTGGCCAGCACTGATGAGTTGCCATCACATCATGCAGGCCTTGGTTCAGTGAGAAGTGGAAAAAGGAGAAACACCACTTTGGTCTCCTTGCTGGACATTTTTGCTGTTGCAGTTCTCTGAGCTGTGTGAAATATGCTATATCCATACCTAGCTGAGATGGTCCAAAATGCTAATTCTGATTTCTTCCTCCAAATAAATCATCAGCACTCATTAGATTTGCCACTTGCCATGCAGCATCCAAGTGTCATGCAGACATTTTTAAAAACACATGTAGAAAGGTGAAATAAAGTGGCACCTAGAGAATTGTTTCTTGCAATAGATAGACGTTATGGTCCACTGCTTGATATGTACCTTAAATGCCACAGCTCATCTGTATAGCCTGGGCTTGATTAAAAGAAACACCAGAATGAAAATTAGACAGTCAGAAGACTACAGTGTTTATTCTCCTGCCCTCTGCATCTGAAATGAAAAGGGAGGAAGGGAGCGAAGGAAAGAAGGGGCAGGAAGGCGATGGCCAGTGTCCTGCTGAGGCTGTCCTGCTGTCCTTCCCTTTACTAACAGGGAAGCTGTTGACTCCAGACCACAGGCAGGCCACATCCAAATTAGGTGCCAGGGCATTTGACATCAAGGGACCCATATGCAATTCCCACCTTCTGAGAATGCCAGAGAAGCAGTCAGAGCAATAGTTGAAATATCTAAACTAGGCAGCAGCTGCCAGAGAATAACCCTACATCCTGGAGCTGAGGAGTAGCAAAAGCCAAATGCCCCTTTCTGACAACAATCCAGTAGTACCAGAAACAAAAGGTGTAGGTTTTGGTTTCTGTTTTTCCATGTTTTGCACTATTAGGATTGGAAGAGGCTTGTCTGTTGGGAAGGCAGGGAAGGCTGTGAGGAAACTGAGAGCAGACGAACTCAGAGCATAAGAAAAAAACCTGCTTTCTCTTTTAGAATGCATAAGGCTTGGCTTGTGTAGGGATTGCTCTCTGCTGTGCTCCTTAATTGCATGTGAAAGTAACCTAGGTTGAAAGTGGTCTTTGCATGTGGTGTCTATAAATCTTCTTTTGGGAGGGAGATCAGCCTATGCTGTATTGTACTCGTGGGCTTATCTGTCATTTTGTGTGCTTCAGGCTGGTCAAGAGCTGGATGCAATAAGGGGTTGATGCTACCCTCCAAGCTGGTAGGTTGTCTGCTCTGTCTGCCCTTTGAGCTTGGAGTGTGATCTTTGCACAAATACCAGCAAGAAAATACTGGGAGATGCCTCTCCTCAGCTCTTGCATCTCTGCACTTAGGGCTGCTGGGGAGTGCTGTCCTTTCTACCTCCCTTCTACATGCATGGGCTGCCAGTTGGCCTTTGGCAGAATAACTAAGGAACAAATGCTTCTGGTTGGAGAGGAAAGATGAACTAAGGTTTTTTTGAACCTTTTTCTGCACTTTGAGAGCTCTTTGAGCTTACTTCAAAGGCAGACCAGGTTGGCCTGAAACATTAGAGCAGACCAAGAGTAGTTTCTCACTGAAACAGGAAATGAGCTGCTGCTGTAAATCTTAGATGTGGATCTGAATCTCTCCTGGTTCTGGGGGTGAATCTGTCTCTCTCCTTGTGTTGCAGGGAGGAAAGTACCCTCTGGTTATTGAAAAGCTTTACAGACAGCAATGCTGATGAAAGTGGCAGCTGCAGCACTAGAAACTGGATCTCTAGAATCACGGAATCACAGAATG
>VYZX01001580.1:27672-96031 GCA_013401335.1 Brachypteracias leptosomus | reverse complement strand
CCTTCCTCCTAACTTCTACTTGCCCTTGTGTCCATTCCTTTCTTTGACTTTTTTTTTTCTTCTCACCGGGCCATGATGACTATCCTAAGTCTTTCAAGGCTTATTCTCCCCAGTTATTCTATAGCTTGCTCTTCATTTGTCCCTCTCCCTCATGAGCTTCTCTGGCCTGCCCTCTTCTTAATCTCCTGTACTCCCTTCATATTGATGACCCAGAGTGGGCCAGGCTAACCACCTCCTCGACACCTCTCAATCTACCCCTCAGACAGGCCTCACCTCTACTATCTCCTCCTTTTTTTCTTTGTGGATTGTTTTCTCTTCAAGTTTTTCCTTCTTTTCTTTCATTTCCTGTATGTAAGATGAGGGAGGAAAAAAAAAACCAAAACCAAAACATCCAGTGGCAAAAAAAGACTGCGATGCTAAAACAGAGTTTAGGGGAGATGCAGAACAACAGCCGAGAATGGAAAACACACTAGGCACTAAACCTGACAAAGAAAAGGCAGCGAAAGCGGGTCAGCGCCACTTTCAGACCACACACAAGTGGAAACCACCAGGACGGGAGAACTGAATACTTTTTAAAAGAGCCTTGCCCGCGGAACCGAGGCATTTCCGGCCTTGCCCCAGCCGCGCCGTGTCCACACAAACCGCCGCGATCGAGAGCCGCCCCCCCAGCGCCTCCGCCACCCTGACGGAGCAACCCAACCCCCCGGGAGCAACCCTGCTCCGAGCCCCGCCCCCGCCCCCGGCGGCCACTCAGCGCCCCGGACGCCCCCAAGCCCCGCCCATCGGCCACGCCCCCGATGCGGCGGTCACTCAGTGTTCGCCGCCGCCGTCAGGCCCCGTCCCACCGGGCCGAGGGGCAGCNCGGAAGGAGGGACCTGGGGAGGGAGGGGAGAGGGACGGGAGGCGAAGGAGGGGGGGGAGAGGGACGGGCAGCGCCGCGGGGAGCGCGGTCGCCGGAATAACGTATGGCCCGCGGCCCCCAGACAAGGCACCGCCTCCCCCGCAGACGCCCGGCCACGGCGCGAAGCGCGGAAGCCCTGCTCCGCTCTGGATGCTTGAGCTGCGGCATTAGGCACGGCTTCGGGGAAGCCCAGCCCTCTGCCCGCTGCCCTTGCAGTAGGGCCGGGGACGAGCAGCCGCCAGTACAGCTTGGCCGCCCCGCCCGGAGCAACCCGGGGTGAGCACGGAACGGGGCCGTGTGGGAGGGCAGCGCTGGCGACGGCCGGGCTCACGCAGCTTCCTGCCTGGAATTTTCCACTCCAGCTGCTGGCCCTCCCGCTGGAAGCGTTCCCGACGGACTCCTCCCTCCGCCCAGCCCTGGGCACCAGCGCGGGAATTTGCAGGGTGGGGCAGCGGCGCGCCGCTTTTCCCGCGCTCCGACTGCAAGGGAGGGAGGGAGGCTGAGCAAGCCTGTCCCGCCTCGCCATATAAGGACGATTAAGGAGGTGGCTATTCAAATGAGCGGTGCTTTTGGCAACAGGTCTGCTATTGGCTGCCGGGAGTGGGCTGGCGGGCAGGGGACCCGCAGGGACGGTGGCTGCAGTGAGGGAGGTGGGACCGCTGGCACTTGGGGTAGGGGGAAACCGCGGCAGGGACGGGGGACGTGGGGCGGCGTCTGCTGTGGGCAGCGCTGGGCTCGGCTGCTGCCCGGGGCAGGCCGACCTGCTGCTGGTGCTGCCTGGGGAGGAGAGGGGTCCCTCGGCAGCAGCCGGGCAGCACCGAGGCGTGGGCCTTGTGTGCACCCAGCGTCAAACCTGGGGCTCCCCCGGGGCGGGCAGCGCCTCGGTGACTGCAGCCCTGCGTGCTGCTGCGCAGTGGCGCGGCAGCTGCTAAGGCCGGGGTCCCCTTGAGCCTCCGGCAGCCCGGGGGAGTGGCGGTGCCCCGCTTGGCGCTCTTCGCCGGGGCAGCTCCGCCAGCGAGATGGGGCGAGCGGCGGGTGGACCGGCGGTACATGGCGGGCAACACTGACACCTGCCGCCGCGCCGAGCCAGCTCCCGTCGGGAACCAGGGGCTGCCAGGGACCCGCCGGCCGCTGGAGCGTCGGCGGTGGTTCCGGGCAAGCGGGCGGACCGCTCAAGATTGCTGCCTGTTACAGCCGTGCTTCAGACCACTGTTTATCAGCTTGAGCGAACCGGAGTGACTCAATTATAACTTGCCCAGGTTTATGTCTCACTGCTAGTGATAGGCACACACAAAAATCTGCATGCATTTGCAAGCCAATGTACGAAACTAAGCATGCACATGAGCACATACGGATGTACACGTGTGCGTGGCCATTCTCACAGGTACAAGGCGAGGTTATTAAGCCATCTGGTTGGAAAATGTATTTAGGCACACAAGCCATTCTTGACCTTCTGATACCAACTCAGCCTCTGTGCAATGTCAGGATTTAGAACTGGTGCTCTGAGTTTAATCAAATGTGTTTCAGTTTGAGTGTTTAATAGAAAAAGTAATTGGTACTTCTGAACAAGAAGGGTGATAAGTGCACATCTCCTGAAGGAAAGCATGAAAGGGACTGGATAGATTTTACTCTATGTGACAGGGAGGTAGGCAGTCCCCACTTTGTCATCTTATCTCTGTAACTACCGCTGCTTTTCTGATTGGGCTAATCTGTTCTTCCTAGCTACACACAGAGCGCATAGTGCCTGCCCCAAAGAAGCTGTCATGTAATCCAGACACACAGATCTAGACTAGTACTGAAATAACAAATTATGGAAATTATATTAATTATTTTCTTTTTTTCCTACCGTTTCACAAAGCCCTTCTGGCTAACTTCTTGGATCTAACTGCTATCAGCATTCAAGCTCTGGTTTAGTTCAAGTACCCCTCTTTCATCCCTCTTTTCTGCAAGAAGAAAATTTTAGTTTCTGAAGGAGCCAAAAATTCCATAAACTGGCTAGATGATGTTCCTTTCTGCTTCTGCTTGTCAGGAGATGAATGATTCATGGCTTTGCTGTTCTCTTCAGCAATCCAGGTTTTTAATTCTTTCCTTTACATGCACAACTACTGAAAATGCAAAATTACACCGATACACATCCCTTAGTTTCTAGTGCGCAGCTGCTTTGCTCAGGACCTGAGGGCATCCTTTAGCTGTCTCACCTGACTCTTCCCTGTGTCTTCTGCTGTTCCATCTGATTTGTGCCACTCTGCATTTCATCTGCCAGATCGATTTGTAGCTTTTCTCTGCTCTACTCTCCCATCTGTTTTTCTCTTTGTTGCAAATACGAGTATACTCATTGTGTAGTCTGCAAACACGAGTGCCTTTTCAGTATGTTCAGAATCTTTGCCTCAAATTGCTTTGCTAAGTCAGCAGAATATATTCCATCTTTTTCAGAGTCTTGTGTCCTTAGGCAAAATGAGGGAGGTCCAAAACTTACATGATATATCATTGCTCACATTCTTTGAGCTCTCCCTGCTAGGCAGTGTAGCTGCATAGTGGTGATCTCCAGCAAGGAGATCTTTTATCAGCAACAGATTGGTGGATGAGCCCAATTTGAATTCTCCCTGGACAGCAACTGCACTGTATGCCAGGCAGCTCCCCTCTTGAGCAGAACCACCTCTCAATGTTAAGAGCTCTAAATTTCCACTTGGATGTACTGAACATATATCTACTTAGTCAAAATGGCCTCCAGAACCTGCTGCATAAATCAAAGATAAGGAGGCTTCAAGGCTGCAGCCATCAACAGCAGGTGCAATGAGACAAGGTAATGGCCTGGCCAGAGACAATGAAGAAATTCAACAAGGAATCAGAAGATGTCAGACCAAGATCATTTTGAAGACCCAATGAGTAGCAAGAAGACCCAGATGCAGATATTACTACTGGACTGAACTGTTGCGTGAGGGGTGGGTGAATAGTGTGTAAGGGTATAATTGCCCAGGGATTTCTTTGCTCAGTTGGGACCCCTTTCCAGATGCCCCCTGAGTGACCTGACCCTGCTGTTGTACCACTCTATTAAATTTTTTATTTTAATAAAATCTGATGCCTGAGAGACTTTTTCGAGAAACCTAGGACTCAAACTTTGGAGCAAACTACCACTCAATGCCTGGATGGAAGGTAAGTGAATTGGGAATAAGAATGCTGAAACTTTGAAATCTTGGTGGTATAAGAGTTGAGCAAAGATTTATAAACCTTTGGGTGCCATAAAGAGATATAATCCCTTGGCCCTAAATGCATGTAATCCTTTAGACCTAAATTGTTGACTGAGTCTGGGAATAGGAGTGGATCCAGCTATACCTGAACTTCTCTCTGAGTAATTTGGAAAGCAAGGTGGTCCATTTCTGAACCCGGTGACTCAATGGAAGCATCTCCCTTTTCAAATCTTCAGTCTCTGTGCAAATCATTTCGAATTGATTCTAAATTTTCCCATGTGTATTTCTTCTGTGTAGTAACAGAGTGAACCTTGCCATCAAACTTTTAAGTCATATTTTTACAAATTCTTTAAGTGATCTAAAACACTCATCTGTGATGGGGGGGCACAGGGACTTTTTGCTTATGTTGAAGGCTGAACTAATTCTGAGCCATTTTCTGAGCAAAAGCAAAACACAATACTGTGTTCTATTTAAAGAATTTTATTTTGTGAACTAGTAAGTTGTTCCAAAACTTTCAAACTGTTTGAACAAGAGCAGAAGGCTCTGTGTATTTGCATTAACTTTTCTTAGATTTACATAAATTCAGATACAGAGAGTGTCTATCCTTTCACTTGGAGTAAAATTAGTAGATCTCAGTGTGCAGAGGGAATGTGTTTGAACGTATGTATTTAATCCACACTGCTCATCTTTCTGTCTTGTGTCCATTAAAAATCCAGGCATATAACCAATTTTATTCTTTCATGATGCTGTATCCTGAAGTCAAGGGGAAATATCCACACATTCAACCACTGGTCAAGTTTGTGTTGGGAAATGCTTCCTGAGAAGCAATACATTTAAATAAGCACTGTGGAGGGCTGGGAAGCAGGGTAGGTAACATGATGGGAGGAAGCAGGAGGAGTAGAAGGGGTGACACAGCCTGTCAGAAGACTGGAAAGGGGAGGAAGGTTTTCAGTCTTGATTTTTGTGAACCTACCTCTCTTTGCTAACACAACACAGATGGAGGTCATGGTGCTCACAGTGTGACAAATGCGTTCTTAACACAGGCAAAATATTCTGAAAGTATTTGCTGCTGCACAACACAAGCTGTAGCCAGCACAAGCTGGCTCTAGCATCCCAAATATAAATTGTCATGTCTGAGAATCAAATCAGAGCTGTCTTTCACTCAGGGTGTCCTTCATCTGAGGACAGTTAGTTGTTGGGTGAGGATTACGTAAGAGGCACAGATGAAGGGGACAAATGAGGAAATGACTATGGGTAGTTCTGACTTCTGGTAATGAGGATTTCTGTCTTACAGGCATCCCTAGGGGCCCTGGAACATTTGGACACATTAAGAAGCTGTTTCTGTCTTCCTGACCAAAATGATCAGTCCCTGGAAGCAGCAGATAACAAGGCATGATTTTTCAGTGCACCATTTATTTACCTTCACCATGTGATGCTCAGTTTGCTTTTAAAATGCTCCCTCTGTGGCTGCCCCTTTGGCCAGCTGTGCTGCTAAAGGCGATGGGTGTGCTGAGGGGAGTCTGCCGGGCAGCAGCCAGCAGCAGGCAGAAGAAGGTGGAGTTGAGGGCAGCGGCACCATTCATCCTGCTTCCATTTTGCCATTCTCTCACCTCCTCCTGGGTGCCTGCTGAGCTCTTTCTTCCTCCACCCATTGCCTCCAGCACAATCTGGGCAGCTTATAAAAATAGAAAGGAAATGGAGAGACTTAGTCAATGGCTTTTTATTCATGACAGAAACAGAAGCAGCCTAAATAGAGAATGTGACAGGAACAAGACAGGAGTCTTGCTTTTCATTCATGCCACCACATGCTTCATTATTCTAACCTAGCAAATGGCCATCCCTTTGGTGCATGTTAGCCATAATGTGGTACTATTATGCAGAAACCTCTCCTACAAATAGTGCGATAACACAGCTTCTGCACTTCTCACAAGTGTGGGCTTGTCCAGGTTCCAGAAAAAGGTTGCATTTCCAAATCCTACAGGGTTTCACCCAGCATTTGCCAACAGCGTGATTCTTTGCAAGCTTTTCGAGATTTGCTGAACTGCTAACATCACTGATAATGCAGTCTTTGGCAACAGAGGTTCATCAAGTTTAAGGACTGCCTGTAAGGCTACAGAAATATCCTGTAAGACTCACTGCCTCAGACTCCAGTGTCACAAACTTAGCCCTTTGAGTTACAGGCCACTTGCAGAGGAGCAGCATTAGGGATAGAAAAAGAATCTTCCCAAACTTCACCCTGTTCCTTCCTTTTTTCTGTGTTTGGAAGGCAGCAATGCCTGACTTAGTATTTCAGAAAACTGAAAGAGTCCTACCATCTCTACCACATTCCAATGGTGGGAAGATCACTGGCATCGAGGGACAGCAAGTAATTTTATCCCAGTTCTGGGGAGAAAAAAAAACAAAACAAAACCACACCTTACGTTCTTGCCCAAGTTCTTCACCTGCCTTTGAATCCTGCCATTCAAGGTCAACTGCACGCACTCCAATCAAACACCAGGAGAGCCTCAGAGCGAAAGGAAACCACACTAAACAGGAAAGGCTTTCCATACTGGAGGTCTCAAGGATGATCCCGGGTTGCAAAAGAAGCCGCAGAGAGGCTGAGGCAGCATTAGCAAAGGCTCTGTCTGAACTTCTGTGCTCACAGATCAGCTCTGAGCTCGTGACAGGAGAGTGTTTCAGCAGTTCACCTCCCAAAGGAGTACTGCCCAAGAGGTTTGTCACTGCTTAGCCTGTGCCCTGCCCATAGGATCTGTCTCTACCTTGTCATCCTGCACCATTGTGCTCTATCAACAGCTTCCATGTTGTGGACATTCGTTTCAGCTTCTGAAAAATGCACTTAATGGATACCACAAGAGAAATCTGAAGAGTCTTCTGCATAAGCACAGGCATGGGCCACAGCAAGAGGTCTGGACACCAAGCAGTTTTGAGACCTGCTGTTGCAAGAAATATTGCCAAAGTCCCTATGCATTCCACCACGTAAAGCATACTACTGGGTCATTTTCCTCTGTCAGACTCCGAAATCCAAGGCCATGGCTTCTGCTGTAACCCAGGAGTTTGATTTCTCAACCACATCTTGCAACTCGCACAGTTGGTCTGGCACAGGTTTAGCCTGGCTCATGCACATAGCTGGCAGGACACAACAGTCAACAGAAACACCACTAAGGAAATGTACCCTGGTCTCAAGCTGGAATGTCAGTCCACTCTCTTTGTTTTAATTCAGCAGAGCTGGCGGTAGCTGAAGGCAACCAGCATTGCCCAGGGAGGGTGACAGAGGCTGTCACCCCACTGATTTGTTCCCTGACACTGCTGTAGGTATACACACCGAGTATCTGCACTTCATCTGTGGTTCCTGGCAGCTGCTCAGGGGCACCAATGACCCACAGCCAGCTTACAGTGTGTCCTCCCCTCTTCTGCCTGGCAGAGCACCAGTGTGTGGACACCATCCCTGCTCTCAGTGCAAGCAAGCAGATGTGTCAGTGCCCCTTACATATCCACGCTGTGCAGGAAGCCTGGTCTGAGTGTGGTCCCTGCAGTGGCTCAGATGTCACTGTGGACTCTGGCAGTGAACTAATGGGTCACTAACAGCCGTGGTTATTTTTATTATGAGCTGCCAAGCAGCAGCCTCCATGTCCTCTGCAGTACCTCCTGGACAGTGAACATGGCAGAGCCACCCGCGACCATGCTCTCTTCTGTCCTGACCCTTCGAGAGCTCGTCTCGCACCTGAACAGTCCTTCCTCTTACTGCGGCAGGAGGTGAGCAGCACCCCTAGTGCCCCTCCGCCATCGCCTCTGCCCGAGGAACAATGGCCATTTGTGCCCGCGGCAGCTTTCCCTCGCTGCCAGCTGCGGCCTGCTCGTGGGCCGCGCAGGCGGTCAGGCGGGCTGAGGGAGCCGCCGCACCCGTGTTTGGCCTATATCCCCCCTCAAGCCTGAGGCGCCCTCCTCCGGCTGGCCTTGCCGCGCCGGGCCCAGGGCCCGGGATTACGGGGCTGCCCTCCCGGCTGGCAGGCCGGCCTTGGGGTGGGAGCTCCGGGCTGCGGCCACCACGGCCTCCCCCTGCGCCGCTTCGCGTCGCGGGGAAGGGAGGGGGTGGAGGGCGCCCGGCTGCAGGGGGCGCTGTGCCGAGTAGCTACTTCCGGCGTGGCCGAGCGAGGGGCGGGGTCCACCTCTCCTCTCGCCTGTGTCCCGTAAGCTCGGCCGGGCCAGGCCGGGGGCTGCGCATGCGTGGGGCGGCAGCGGCGAGCGCGGGCCTGAGCTGCGATGGCAGAGGAAGCTTGAGCGGCCTGCAGGCGTCCGGGAGCTGCGGAAGGGGTGCACCCGCCGCTCGGCACCTCCCGGTGCGCCGGAAGGCTGGGGAACGGGCGCGGCGGGGCCTGGGCCTGGGCCCGGGGCCGGGAGGGCTGCGGCGGGGAGTCGCGGCCTAGGGCGCCGCGGGGGCAGCACTGCCGTCACCTGCCCGGGACGGGGGCGGTGCGGGAAGCGCGGGGCAGGGGGGCCGGTTCCGCTGCTCGCGTTCTCCCCGCTCTCTGTCTTGGTTGGGCTCACCCGCCCTCCTCCCTCCGCAGAGGCCGCCCCCGACCGAAGGAAGTATGTTCCGGCTGATGAGGGATGGCGAGCCGGAGGACCCCATGTTTGCCATGTAAGTCGAGTTAAGCATCCTCGGGGGAGGGAGGTGTGTGTGGTGGGGGCTGCGTCACAGGTCGTCTCCAGGGAGCTGGGGGGAGGGGGTGCAGGTGTGTGCTACCCTCGCGTCCGAATAGGCGGGCAGATGGCTTTCCAGGCTGCGGGAAATACCGCAGCGCAGCAGCTGTCTGGAGAAAAACACAAACGTTCTTTTCAGGAGCAGCACAGGGATCAAAGCGGTTTGTGTTGGTCTGATTTCTGTAATATTAGAACATGGTCCTGGAGAAAAACATATTTAAATAAAGTAGGCCAAAAGGCATTGCAACTGTCAGAGGAAGAGTTGTAATGCCTATTCATTTTTTTTGCATAAGTATTTTTTTTTCTTATTCGAGTAGGATTTCAGTCAAGTGTTTTTTGCGGTTCTGCTCAGGAAACCATTAATGGAGCTGGAGAAGACTGCTAAAGCATTTGTCAAGTAGTAAGGAGCTGAGTAAAGAGAAGACAACAAGTAGTTTTGAAATATGAGTCTTGAAATCTAACAAAGATCCCAAGAACTCTTCCTAGGATTCCTTTTACTGAATATTTTTGTTTCTGTCTGCAGCCCAGAAATTGCATGCTATTGGTAAAAGTTGGCAGTCCTTGCTAAAACAAAAGTAGGCTGTGATACGGAAAGAATTTCACTGTTAAACATGGCACTCCTGGAAATTTGGTGAAATTCATTTATGTAGGAGAATAAAGTCAGGTTTTTGCTTATGAAATTGGTAATAAGCAAGAATTTTATCAGCTGTAAGCAAATTAGCAGGAAAAGAGACCTTGATGTCCCAGTTAGTCACAGAATGTTCCCATTGATGTGGCAGGTATGAGTCTAGCTTTTATTACAGTAGAGACAGAAAAGTATTGGTTTGTAGTAGGTGCTTTTGTGATCTCAGGAGTAGTCCATGCTTTTGAGGTTATTCATGCTCAAGAGGGATATATGTGGACTATTAAGATGTGCAGAGAAATGCTGTGGTATTTCCCAGACTTTTTTTACTGTGGCCACTGTATTCTGTGACCATTTGTCCTCATTCTCCTTATTCTCCTTTTTCTCTCCTTGGTCCTCTGGCATGTCTGAATGCTTATAGCCCTCACAGTGGAAGCTGCAAAAGAAGGAAAGACAGGAAAGCCAGTTAAGGGCTCCAGTTATTGTTCCCTTTCCCTCTCAAATCTGCAAAAGCTGTATGTGGCCTCAGCCTCTCAACAGGTGTGCACATAACATTGTAAGAAAATATCAGATCAAGACTACTTGAGGTGGAGGGATGTCACAGGCCAATATCAAGCCATACAGTCCATTCTTGAGGTTTCAGTCTTGCATTTTATTATGTTTGCATGTGTGGAGGAGTGAAAGTATGATACCTAAGATCATGTGTTCTCTGATCCCATGAAGTATAGTCCTGTCTTTGCAGCCAGGAGAGTCTTTGTGCACTTCCCTGTGAAATGAAGAACTGTACATCTAGAGGAGTTTGATTGTTTTGCAGAGCTGTTAACGTAAAGGGTTTTGATGGCACAAGAGGAAATGAGTGTGAGGTGATGGTGGTATGTGGGCTGCAGGTCTGAGAAATGGCTTTCATTTGTTAGAACAAGTGAGGTTTTGGAACGGCCTTGGCCATGCTTGGCGCTAAATCGTTACTGGGAGACAAACACCAAACTACTTCTGAGCAGACATCAGTTAGTACCTGAGGGATTCTGTGGTGTAACACCTTCTATTACAAGAAATAAGATGGGATCCAGAAGTCCCTTCCAGCCCCAAGGGTCACTGTAAGCAACACTGAGTTCTTGGGATTCTGGATTTTAAGCTTGGAAAGGAATGTACAGTTACATAAAAGAAGCTTGAAATCAGAATGGTTGGGTTATGCAGGACTTTGTCTTCTGTCATCCTTTCCTCACCATTCTCTCAACTTTTCCAAAAGGGACCCTTTCGCCATCCACCGGCAGCACATGAACCGCATGCTTTCTGGAAGTTTTGGGTTTGGCCCGCTCCTTGGCATCAGTGATGGGACCACACCTGGGGCTCGCCAGGCTGGCCGGAGGATGCAGGTAAAAGATGGGCTGAGTACAGGATAGGAGTTCTTAAACTGCCTTGTTAGCTTCTGTCTTCCACTCCTATAGGGTTGGGCACGGCCCTTGCTTTCACACAGGTGGTGGAATTAATCTCTAAATTAAGGTAGAATTAATCTCTAAAAGAGTAGAGTTCTTGTCCTTTTCTTTACTCCACACACTTTAATACATTGAATGCCACTAGGTTGAACAGGAGGAGGGGACTATGTATGTGTTATTTCTCAAGGACATAAATCATATAAGTGGGAAGAATTTAGGAGCATCACCTTCTGTTTGGTTTGTGGTATGGTTTGATGTGCTGTGAATCTGTGAGACACTTTCTTTATCTGTTTGTTGGGCCTGAGTGTTCCCAGTTCTGTTTCTGAGAAGGGTAATAGCGTTCTGAGGTGGATCTAGTATTTGGTTGTTGCAAGGTCATTCTCTGTTCTGTTTTTCTGTTGTCCTGGCAGGCAGGAGCTGTTTCACCCTTTGGGATGCTTGGCATGGTAAGTTCTCTGTTTTTCTGGGTCACATTGGAGGCTTTCCAAGTAGTGGCTCCATACTGAGATTCATCAGTGCTCTGTGCAACTGGTGCTAAAATGTAGCCATCTGTGACCAAGACTCTCTATCCTGAGGGGTAGTGTGGGTGAGAAAGTGTGAAGAGACCAGAATGAGCTCTAGATTTATAGTAAATGTAATACAGGAGAGGGTATTGAAATGAAACTGGAGGCAGCTGGTTTCTCTTGGACCTCTCTCATTGAGTTGCTATATGACTTCAGACCTTTCACTTATTGCCCCTCTAATGTTTCAATCTAGTATGTGAGCTGGTTTAGAGGAGAGATTATAACTCTTTTTATATGGGAAGGCTGACCAAAGAAGACCCCTAAAACTGTTATAGCACAATATTTCATAGGAATTGGGACAGTTAATATCTGGGAAAAGCAGATAGTCTCTTAATAACCTTGTATATCTGAAAAGGTGCTGCAGATCTGTTTGGAGGTAATGAACCTCCTTTGCCAGTGGTGGTGGATGGAAAAACCAACAGAATACTTCAGGTGAACAGTACTGAAATGAGAATGGCTTTGTGTATGCGAGAATACCATGTTTGGAGCATGCTGATCTCTGTCATCTACTAAAATAACACAGTGAAAATGGTTATTCTAGACCCAGCAACTTTAGTTGCCTTGCTCTGAAGGATTGCCTCAGTGAAGAGCTGAACTGTCCTGAAATTGTAGCTCAGAGAAGGACTAGTAGGAATACAAACAGATAGACTTCAAAGGATAATAGCATTGCGTGTGAGTACTGCTCTGCTGGAAACAAAAACAAGAAGCTACTCGAGGAAACAAAAAAACCCAGCAAGTTTGAAGTGACATAGTAATTTTGTTTACGTATTGCACAATTAAGCTATGAGACCTGCTGGCCCAGTGCTGCAGCCTTTAGGTTTACAAGATTGAAAAATCATGTGTTTGTAGAAAAAAATAAGAAAACTTATTATATTAGAAGGAATCCAATCAATGGAAATTTCCTTGTGGTTTAAATGAAGAGTTGGCAGTGGTGATGTGAAAACGCCATTGAGGATGACTGTCTTATGGTTATGATCACTGTTAGTACACATCCTGAGATTTCTTCTCTTAGCTTTGCTGAATGTCCAGATTTGCAAACCCCTGTGCACTGAGAGTCAAACCCAAACTAAAAGAACAACGTTCAGCCAGAACACGTGGGCAATGCAACCTGAGAGAATGAAGAGAACAGCCACCCTAAATTCTGGGTTTTTTCTACAGTACTGAAAGAAAGGGAAAAGAACAGGGTTTTTCTTCTTAGGCAGCAGGTTTTTGTCCCTTCCAGATAGTTTCTTGTTCATTACTCTTGTGCCTTTCCAAACTGACTATTCTTGTGTTCTCTTTTCATCAGGCAGGTGGCTTTATAGATATGTTTGGGATGATGAACGACATGATTGGAAACATGGTAAGAACCCTCCATAAACCAGTCTGTATTGAGGCGAGTACTGAGGGTGCTCCTGCCATCCCCTCTAATGTCTCCCGTCTTACTGTGCTGCTTTGGTATGGGCTCAGGCTTCAAAGGTGGCAGAGGCTGTAAGCCTTGCTTCATGACCAGAATTCAGTGATAGAAAGCTTGTTCCCGAGGTGTATATTCTTGAGTGCAAGGAGGAGAGAAGATTGAGGAAGGAAGTGTGGTTGTAGACTTGTTTAGCAAGAAACTAGAATGGAGATTATATTCTTCCTATTGTAATTTCTTCCTACTTTGTTGTATAGAGAATTAACTGCCATCTCTTCTTCCCTCCCATTCCTTCTGTATACTATTCCCATTTCTTGCAGGAGCATATGACAAGTGGTGCTAACTGCCAGACATTTACCTCCTCAACTGTCATCTCCTATTCCAACCTGGGTGATGGGCCCAAAGTCTATCAAGAGACCTCAGAGATGCGCTCAGCACCTGGCGGGGTAAGGAGGAGGCTACAGTGCATCTTCTCAGCATGAGGTTGCTGGTTTTGCTGTGGGTGGGTAGACTTCATTTGGTGTCTCAGTGTTGGCCACCCACAGCACTTCTGCTTTGCAGTCAGCTGGAGTTTGAGGAGTGCATTGTGACTCACAGAACCGTGCTGAGGATCACTAGGAGGGGATGGGAAGTGCTGGTAGGGGGGGAATCCGTATTTCCCCTCTTCGTTATGTCGCATCTGACGTCCTGGGAGTGGTGGCAGTGCAATGTGACTGCACTACTGTCAGCAGGCAAGAGTCAGAGTGCTTTATTAGGCTGGGAGGTTGAATTAAAATGTTGATCCTGCATGGGAATCTGCCCTCAGATCCGTGAGACTAGACGAACTGTAAGGGACTCAGACAGTGGCTTGGAACAAATGTCTATTGGACACCACATCAGGGAGCGGGCTCACATCATGCAACGGTCCCGGAACCATCGCACAGGTGACCAGGAGGAGAGGCAGGACTACATCAACATGGATGAAAGTGAGTGTTGCCCTTCTCCTCCTCCCAGCAAATCTAGGTGCTGCTTCTCCACCTCCTTCCCCATCTGAGCTTGTTTTTCCCTTACTTAGGTGATGCAGCTGCATTTGATGATGAGTGGAGGCGAGAGACATCCCGTTTCCGGCCACAGCGGGGGCTGGATTACCGACGTCATGAAGGCAGCAGTGGCCGTCGGGCTGAAGGGTCTCGTCTTGCTATCCAGGGCCCTGAGGATTCTCCCTCCAGACAGTCCCGTCGGTATGACTGGTGAACCCAGAGCAGACCTTGTGGGGGGTGCAGTGTAGTCACCCCCAAATCTACCTACACGCTCTTGTAAGTCTTAAATTTTTTTTTCATTGTCTTCCACTGCAGTTTCCTCTTAGCCATCTGATTCCTTTTTTTTCATTGCCCCGGTCTTACATTATTTTGAAGTGTTGGTGAGAAATGGGTTTTCCCACTTAACCTAGAGAGCAGAAGATGTGAATTTTGAGAAAATACTGCTCTGAATGGGAAGGTGGAAACTGTTTAACTGAGATTTGTCATCAACAAGAAAGTGTGGAGTCAGCCTTATTGGTTGAAACAGTATGAAATGAACCAGGATTGTAATCTGTAGAGTGTTTATACTATCATTGTATAGAACTTGGAGACAGACCATTTGTTGTCAATCCAGTTTGAAATATAAGTAAGTGCTGGTGTCTGTTTCCCTGTGTTTTCAGTAGGGTTCACTAGGATGTGATCTAGTGCTTGAAAAGGGACTTTTATCCTTTTTTTTTTTTATATCTAGACATCAGGTTAAAACATGTCTTTATCTGTCTTCTGTGCTGCTTTCCAGTCATCACTTAGTCTTTTTATGTTCTCTTTCCCTTCCTCCCAGGTACAGACAGTGAAACTCTAAAGCCCCTTCAAAGCACCACTTGGACCCCCTTCAAATTTAGTATTAACCTCCCTCCCACTTAAGAATTGAAACAAAGCAACTAATCTATATTGCTGGTTTTTGCTCCATTTGGATGCTGCAGTGGGGCACATCTCAACTGATGTGCAAGGAACATATTAATTGCCCATTCCCTTTCTGCTCTCCCTTTGTTCTGTCCTTTCTGCCAGTAGTGGTGGGCATAAGGAGCTGTCACCTTGCCTCTTCCATCCTTTCCACTCTTTCTGTGTTGGGCTGGACTGGTTCTGGAGTCTCACGGTTTAGGCCCGCCCAGCCAGCAACTAAACACCACACAGCTGCTTGCTTACTCCTGCGCTCTCCAGTGGGATGGGGAGGAGAAAATGCAACAAAAGGCTCAAGGGTCAAGCCAAAGAACAGGGAGGGCTCAATCACCAATTACAGTCACGAGCAAAAACCAGACTCAACTTGGGGAAACAATCGATTTAAACAAAACCACCACCTATTTACCAATTGAATCAGAGTAGGATAATGAGAAATAAATCTTAAGACATCTTCCCCCCACCCCTCCCTTCTTCCTGGGCTCAGTTCTGCTCCCAGTTTCTCTATCTCTTCCTCCCAAGTGGCACAAGAGGATGGGGAATGAGGGTTGCAGTCAGCTCATTGCATGTTGTTTATGCTGCTCCTTCCCCCTTGGTGGAGGGAACTGCTCGCACTCTTCCCCTGCTTCAGTGTGGTGTCCCTCCCACAGGAGATAGTCCTCCACTAACTTTTTCAACATTGAGTCCTTCCCATGGGCTGCAGCACTTCACGAACTGCTCCTGTGTGGGTCCGTCCCACATGGTATAGACTTCACAGCAATGGACTGCTCCAGCGTGGGCTTCCCTCAGAATCACGGCCTCCTATGGGTGCAGTTGCCTGCTTCGGCAGGTTCCACAGCCTGCAGTCAGGCATCTGCCCTACTGTTACCCTCCATGGGCTGCAGTGGGTCAGCCTGCTGTCTCACCACAGGCTGCAAGGGAGTCTCTGCTCTGGTGTACCTTTCCTCCTCCTTCCTCACTGCCCTTGGTGTCTGCACAGTTGTTCCTCTCACATCCCACTCCATCCCCCAAAATACTTGCTCAACAGGTTTTTTACCCTGTATGTTATCACAGAGGTGCTGATTGCATCGGCCCTGGCCAAAGGCAGATCTGACTTGGAGCCAGGGGAGCTCCTAGAAGCCTCTCACAAGAGCTGCACCTGTAGCTCCTTCCCCACTACCAAAACCCTGCCACACACAAACCCAACACATGAAGATTTTTAAGTCCCTTGTGAAAGAAATAGGAGAGAATTCTGCTAGAACCCCATATTGATCCCCTCACTGGAACAGAGGCTTCAATTCCCCTCCTGCTCCTTGGAGCAGCTGGGGAGAAGCAGAAAGCTGTGCGCGTTAGAGAAGAGAGGAGCAGAACAAGCTGGATCAGCCTGTGGGGCACTCCTGCAACCCCTCTTCAGTCAGCTCCCCCACTTTTTTTAATTTGTGAAACTTGTAACTAGATGTTTACTGAATAAAGAAACAAACTGTAAAGAATTGTTGGATCAGTCTTTACCTTCAGCTGACCTAATTGTGCCTGCTGTGGAATTAAGTAACCTCTTTCATATCCTTGGGAAATTGTGGAGGAAACACTTGGTGTTTAATTCTAAGGCCTTATTTTCTTACTGAAAATAGCCTTATAGCCTTCCCATATAGTTACAAAGTGAGATAATGCTCAATGTGGAAATTGTGAAAGAAGACCCAAGAATCCACCTTTTTCAGAAATGCCCTTTAATTGCTGTAGTTTTGTTGTATACTCAGGAGAGATTGGTTGGTCTTTCTTGCTGCCTGGTCATCTGTACAGCCCTGAATTAAGTCTTGGGGGTTCCTGTGTGGCCAGGGAATATTTCCCTGAAACCAAGGGTGATGGTATGAACCTCTTCAGTATTAAGTGAAACTTGGGAGGCATTAGGACTGGGGAAGATCTGGGTTCTTGGGCCAGTTTCCTGCTCTGGCATGCATCCTTATATAAACCTTTTCATCAGGTCATTTAGAAAAGAAGGCAGGAAAGGGATACATGACACTAGGAACTGGTGTGCTGGGATCTTGCCAGCTATGCCCATGTTGTACATATGAGCACTAACCAAGAGACAGACACCTTGCTGAGGACTGTCTTGCTCTGAAAAAAGGATGCAGAATCCAGCTTCTGAAAGCTTAAGGTATAGCCTTACCTGATGGCAGGCTCTGTCCCTATTTCCCCTCCTCATTTTGTCCTATAGTAAACCCTATAGTCTTCAGGGTGATGGCTCCATGTCTGGTTGAAGTTGGAGAGGTCTCCAACATCTAGGAAGAGGGAAGGGAAGGACCTCAGTTGAAACAGTGAAGTATGTGTTGGAGGGAGATAAGCCAGCTGCCTCTGGGAGTGGACTGAGATTCTGGAGTTGTCATAGTCAAGGCAGGCCCTGAAAAGAAAAATGAGGGCTTCGGAGAAGTTTAGTGGAAGGCAAGTCACCTTAGGGGTTTTCAGACTTTGCAAGAAAGAACTGGAGCAAAAACAGGCCTCATCTCAGTGATAGATGAGTGCAAGATGTGGGATGTGCAAAGAACCAACTGGGCTCAGAAGAGTGCTTACAGCATCAAGATGGTGGTAAGCCACTCTTTGAAATTGCCTGAAAAGGAGAATAGGGAGATAGGCATGGTGGTGGTGGTGGGGATTAGCTTGGGCCTTTGACTTGTGAGGATCCATTCCTCTTTCGGCATGGAATTCCTAATTTTGATCTAATCTCTAATCCTTTTATCTGGATTCAGCCTCTACGCCCTGTTGGGTGCTGTCCTGCTTCTGGATCTGGGACCCTTGCATGCTCTTCCACTCTGTGGGAGGGGGTGTGGTTTACTGGGCAGCTTGAGCCTTACTGACTAACTGCTGTATGGTGGTTTCCAAGACCTTGGCCTTCTCCAGGTGTGACAAGGCTCTGGTCTAGGTAAATAGAAAAGAGGTTCAGTTAGAGGAGGGCCTTGTGTTAAGACTGGAAAGCAGAGACAGGAACCCAGGAGAGAGATTTAGAGATCCCAAACCAAAAAGCATGCAAAGTGTATTGAGAGGGTCTCCCTTTCGCTAGTCCGGAGGCTGACATGGTATGTTAACTTCTGACTTCAGAGAGTAGGAGGTTTTTTTTTCTCCAAAGAAAGGAACCTCCTTGACTTCTTCACCTGCTGCTCAGGATTTTGCTGAAGAAGCCTTCTCAGCTGCTCCACGGTGGCATTGATCCAGGCACAATGTTGCTCTTCAATCAGTGGCTTGAGGGACTCTCAAGAAGAGGAGAGAATGTGAAGGTGAGGAAAGAGCAGATCTGTACTCCAGTGGGAATAAGGCACACCACCACCTGTTGCCTTTTGCTGAGTGAGTGTGAGTTGTGCTTGGGGCTTTCCCTTTCACTGATACCCTGGTTTGATGAAAATTCACTGACTGATCATTGATGTAGGTTGCTAATCCAATGAAAGAGTATGCAGAGAATTGCATGGAGGCAACAAAAATGTGTATGTGCACAGCCAATGATTTAGTATTCTTCCCTGGACTTTAGATGGGCTGTGAGAAGCTCTAAGTTGTAAGCAGATGCCTGAGCCTGTGTGCACAGCACTGCTCCAATTGAGCTCCCTGAAAACAAGAACACCCATGTAATCAGAAAGCCCACCTCTGTTACCCTACCCTAACTTTGGCATTTAGACCCACACCTACAATTGCTTAATTTTTTCCCATTAGCTACAGTTCCAAGTGAAATTATTTCCAGTCAAAAGTAGTCCACCTGCTGTATCAGGGCAAAGGGAAGGCCTGGAATGAGTCTCTTTCTTACATTTCTGAGATGTCTGTGACAGCTCTTCCAGCAGGATGGAGAAGGAGAAAGTTGAGTGTTCCCAACAGGAAAGTCTGTTTAAGATGCAGAAGATGTGGTTCCAAGTTATGCTTAATCCATCCAACGGAGACAAATTCCATTCTCGTTCCTTCTCCCACAGCTGTCACCTTCAATGGGACTAGTTGGAGCACCAAAGCAATGCAGTTCAGTGGTACTTCTGAAGTAGGGCACCTGGAGTGAGACAGAGGGGCCTGCCATGCCTAAAAGCGGGGCAAGGGGGGCAGGATGAGATGAAGAGAGGCTGGAAACGCCGGTAGAAAGATGGACATAACCTCAGATGAGAGTCTGAGAGCTACACACAAATAGAATAGAAACTTAAGGGATTTTGTTTGTTGTATATTCAGCTTTCCATATTTGAAAATTTACTGTGAAAATAAGAGCCATTACAGCTGGCGAGATCTTTTTCCTTTGTGGTGTTTATTTATAAACAATAAATATTTCTGGCTGCATTGAATTCATCCAGGCATATAAAAGTAGTCTGTGCTCTTTCAAGATGGAGGACTGTTTTCTGGAAACTTTGGAGGGACTCCAGAAAGAATTAGGGGATTGGGAGATAACCAAGTAAATGAATGGTACTTGCATAATTTTTCACCTATAGAGATGGGTTACGCTTGGATGTATTAGCCTGCATTCACCGAGAAGGGACGTAAAGTTTCTCCCCTGTATCACAATAGTGAACCCATTGTGTGAAATCTGAGTATATGACACACAGTGATTGAAAGGACTCGAGAAGGCAGCAACAAGGATGACTTGGTGCCTGGAAACATTGACTGGCACTACAAGGTAACACGCAGTCAAAACCTGTGTCTGAGCCCATTCAGCTGAAGTGTGGGCTGGTGTTACCAATATGCGAATGAGGCTGCTGACAGTAGAGGGCCCTTTAACCCAGCAGAAAACCTGCAGCTGCCTAATGATGGAGCTGGAAATGAGATGCAGACCTTCATGGGAGAAAGCATGATCATTAGGACATACCTGCGTTTTCCAGCTCTTGCTACTCCAAACCTTCATGGGATGTATCAAAGAGAAGTTGGAGAGTGGGCACAGGAATGGGGTGAGGTAGCTCTTGATCACTTGAGAAGCCAAATGACTTGATTATACCTGTCCCTTTGGGCTTTAAAAACCTATTAATCGGAGAGGAAAGGCATGGTGACACAGTGCTAGACTGTCCTTCAGCCAGTTTCCAATCCATCTCACCACACAATCATCCAATCTGCACTTCTTAAGCTTGGCTGTGAGGATACCATGGGAGACAGTATCAAAAGCTTTGCTGAAGTCAAGATATACCACATCCACTGCCCTCCCCTCATCTATACATCTAGTTGTGCCATCATAAAAGGCTATCAGATTAGTCAAGCATGACTTCCCTTTGTTGAATCCATGTTGACTACTTGTGATAAGCCTCCTTTCCTCAACATGCTTTGAGATGGTGGCAAGAACAAGCTGTTCCATCACCTTTCCAGGAATGGAGGTGAGGCTGACCGGCCTATAGTTACTCGGGTCCTCCTTCTTGCCCTTTTTGAAGACTGCGATGACATTGGCCTTCCTCCAGTTCTCAAGCACCTCTCCTGTTCTCCAGGACCTCTCGAATATTATGGAGAGTGGCCTAGCAATGACCTCCACCATTTCCCTCAGCACTTGTGGGTGCATCCCACACGGACTTGTGGATGTTCAGTTTGCTTAACTGCTCACTGACCCAATCCTCCTCAACTGAGGCAAAATCTTTCTTCCTCCAGACTTCCTCTGTGATCTTACAGGTCTGGAACCCCTGGGAGCTGCCCTTAGCAGTAAAGACGAAGGCAAAGGTGGCATTCAGTAACTCCACCTTCTCTGTATCCTCGGTCACCGGGGCACCCACCTCATTCAGCAGTGGGCCCACATTTCCTCTAGACTTCCTTTTACCTCCAATGTACTTGAAAAAGCCTTTCTTCTTGTCCTTGACCTCCCTTGCCAGGTTTAGTTCTAAGGAGGCCTNGCCTGTAGTAAACACCCATAACAATGTCTCCCATACTAGTCTCCCCCTCAATCCTTACCCACAAGCTTTCAACTTGCTCTTCATTGTTCCCCAGGGAGAGCTCAATACATTCCAGTTGCTCTCTCACATAAAGAGCAACTCCACCACCTCGCCTTGCCGGCCTATCTTTGCTAAAAAGGACACAGCCATCCACGACAGTGTTCTAGTCATGTGAGCTGTCCCACCACGGCTCAGTAATTGCAATGAGGTTGTGGTCCTGAGATAGCACACAGATCTCTAGTTCATCCTGTTTGCTCCCCATACTGTGTGCGTTGCTGTATAGGCATTTCAGAGTTCTAATACTAGAGTGCTGCCCCAGTGGTGCAAGCCCAGCTACAACCCCATCCCCCTTTGAATCTAGTTTAAAGCCTGTCAATGAGCCCTGCTAACTCCTGCCCCCAAAATCCTCGTTGTTGGATGTTCTTTTTACTCATATAAGGGTCATGGGTCTTAAATCCAGGTGATATCTGGGTAGCCATTGAATGAGTCGCAACATGAATATAATTGCACAAAGAATTTTGTTACAAATGGACTCCTTTCCCCAGCAGTGGCAGAGACTGTCACCAGCAGAGGAGGCAGACAAAAGTCAAGCCCAGTTCCACACTGCACCGGCAGGGATGCTTCCCAAAAACTGGAGCAGCCCTGAAGAGAAACATGCAAGTGTTGGGTGGCTGAAGAACCAGTAGAGAAATAGGTGGGTTTTTTCTGAGTACTAAGCAGTGACAAGTACCAGGAAAAGGGATGAGGAAAGAAGAGCCCTGCAGGTGGGAACACAGACAGCGACCCATGAAGAGGGTGGCAGAGAGGGAAAGGGGTCATAGGAGGAAAATGAGCGGCTATTCCAGGGCATAGAAAAAGAGAGAAGAAGGATGTCAGAGATCTGAGAGATGCATTTGCAGCTGCTGATATTGGCCGTGAGATTCTTCTGACTACTCTACTTTGCTCTGCTTTGCTCTACTTTGTAGTCCTGCAGAGCTGGGGCCTCATCCCAGGGGGCCTGGTCCAGCCATGGCAAGAGGTAGGCACAACCTTCTGTGGGTGCTGTTGGCAGGGAGTCTTTGCAAGAAGGTGAAAGCAGACTGGGAAACAGATGGGGATACCCATCCATCTGTGTCGGTTCACCCAACAGACCACACTGTCAAGCACCCACCTTCCACAGAAAGCCTTCAGAGGGGAGATGAGCAAATGTCCCATTGGAACAGAGGCAATACATCCCTGCTTGAAGCTCCAGGGGACCACTCAGACACATGTACAGTTACTTTCATACCCACCAGCCCTCCTGTTTGTCAAAAAACAAACACACACTACCCCTTTAATGTCTCATTTGGGGGACAGAGGCAAGGTTGGCCTCAGCAACCCCCATAAACAAATTCTGGCTCCTTTTGAGGGGAGCCGGGCTGAGGGCTATTAAGCACAAAGACTACCTCTGCCTCCACAGGTCCTTCAGCACAAACCACTGGAGGATGGGTAGAACCTCAGGCAAGTCCTGCAGGGTGCTTGCCTGGCTGTTACGCTTCTCCCCACTCACCAGGTACAGACAGGGACCACAGGGGACACCGGGCTGCTGGCACCATGATGTCTGACAGCTCCATTATCTTGAAGAAAGACTGCAGCAAGCTCCCCAGAAGAAACTGTGCTCCCAATAATGCAATAGCAAGAATTAACCCCAATTCCTAATAAGAATCCATGGTTATGTCTTGGCACAGGGCAGGTGGAGATGACTGGCAAAAGTCAGACAGCAACGATAGAGCCATTCATCTCCTGTCCTACCTCCTCCCTTTTCTGAATCCCTATGTATAATATCCAAAGAGGGGTTGCAACAAATCACTGTGCAAGAGTCTTTACACCTTCCATGCTAGGACTGGCAGATCTCTAGCTCCTCAGGCTAGGCAGACACTTCTCCACACCCTCTCTTCTACAATCCCCTAAATCTCATTCCTTTGCCAGGGTTTACAGTGTCATGTGTCCAGGTGTTTCTGTTCTGCTCTACTCAGAGTCTGTTTTCTCAGTTTTTTCTTTGGGAAAAAAAACAGCTAAAACACTAAGACATTTAAAATTAAAATGAAAAGTTATAATAATAATGCTCAGTACTTATCTCACTCTTGCCATTTTCTAAATGATTGAAGAATATTTAACAAATCTCCACATCCTCTCCTACTGAAATTCAGACTCATAGCTGAAGTAAGTGGGAAAATGAAAAATGTGGTTTTCAGGTGAAGAGTAAAGGGAAACCTGTCCTCCTTGCCGTTTGCCATCCAGCAAGTCGCTGCACACCTCTCATTTATTTTTCAAGTCATACCAAAAGTCTGAAGTAATTTTATGTGCTACTTTCTGCTTCCTTTTTCTTAATGGGGGTCTTAGAAGGTGTTCCCTTTGAAAAGTAAACAAAATGGGAGACTTTCAGAACTGTGCAGATGCCCCTTGATCAAATATGTTTAATCCCAAACTCTTCTGAAATCCGCAACACAGCCTTGAGAGGGGCAACTAAGGAAATGGGAAGGAAGAGCAAGGCCTATGGCTGCACTTGGCCAGAGCCACTACTGGAGAGTTGAGCTGAGCCTCGGACAGCGGGGCAAGCCAAATGCCACAAAATGAATTTATGGCAGAAGAACACAGGCAGGCTCACACTGTCTGAGATTTAGCTGTGAGGATCCAAGCCTGGGGCTTCAGAACAGCCTCAGGCTGGTGTGGCAAGCCCTGCCTAGCCCCCATATTGGTCCACGCTCTGGTTGCTGTCACCATGCATGGGTTTTCATGCTCACAAGACCAATGCCAGTATGTGTACTGAGTTCAGGTGCCACTCTGCCTTGAAGTGTGCTGTGCAGGGCACTCACAGGAGCATATCAAGTGCAACCAGCATGGAGCTCTCAGTGATGGCTCGGGGGTGCTTCCAACTCTGCTTCTGGGATCTGTAGCCTGGATTTAAACTGGATTCAAGGTGTTTCAAAAGACCTTTTGTGCCTAATAGCCACAGTGCAGGTAAAGAGAGCAGAGCCCAACAGGCGAGAGAGAGGCTGAGACACTTGGGACAAACAGCTGTTATGGCTTTTCCTAAGTGGCAGCTGGGTTTTTCTGGGGCACAACTATTCATTGGTAACTTCAGCTCTCCCTGGAGGTGCTACCACTCCAGCCCTGTTGCAGACACTGTTCCAGCCCTGCTCCTGCTGAGCCTCAGCTGGCTGTTAGGACACATGCTTTGTCCAGCTGCTTAGCTCCATCCTGAGCCCATTTTCACTCCTTCGCATCACACCCCAATGACTTTGCAAGCAGCTCCTCTTTCAAAGGGTGTGAGATGCCAGATGCTTGGCAGGTTGCTCAGGGCTTGCCAGGTATCATCTCCCCTGTTGGCACCTCAGTCCCGGACTAGCCCTTCCCAGGGAACGTGAGAATCTGATGTGCGTAGCCATTGCTTCTCAGACAACTGCAAAGGCAGCAAGCATGGTGAATTTCCTCACCGAGTGAGATGGATGAAGATGATGTGATGCAGAGGGAGGAAGGCTCAAGGTAATTCAAACAAAAGCTGGAACTGTTGTCACAACCCCTCCCTGTAACAGGACTTGTCAAGCAGACTCCAAATTGCTACAAATTAGCCAGACCTTTCTAGGTGGGTTGAGACAAGCCTGTCCCAGTTGCTCCCTTATGCACTCCTACAGCCAGATTTGCACCTCTCCTCCAGACACCTTCACGCCAAACCTCTCTTGCTTGGCATTTCTGTGCCCAACAACTACAACTATGGAGCTTGATGCCGTAGGACACAGAATGGGTTAAAGGTGCTGGGCTGCCCTAGCTCTTGGAGACATCAGCCACAGACAAGTCATCCTAGGACAGTTTGGCATATCCTCGGCCCCTGGAAGAGCTGACTGGTGTGGGAAAATAACGGAAGATTGGTGAGGAGGATTGTAAACATGCTCAAGTGACTTGCAGCTAGGGTGTCAAAAGGCACATATGTCATACTAATTGTTGCTCAGCTTTGTGTGCTTGACAAGTAGAATATCTGCCTTTAACTAACATAGATCTGTGAAGGACTCAGAGGCACCTTACCAAACACGGTTGAGATTCCTGCCCTGCTGTAGGAAAGATCTGAGCAGAGTGGAAAACTACGATTGCAAGAATCCTTAATACGCAAGTGAAAGCATCAGGTTCAAAAGCTTTTTCACTCTCTAGCAAGGCCCAGGCTCCACTTGTGTCCCCACTTTTGTGCCTCTGCCCGGGTGCTGCTGCAGAGATCCCCAGTTCACAAGGTAATGAGAATAAATTTAATGTTTGCATTTCATCTGTGGTTTTGTGGTTGTTCTTGCATCCTGCCTGTTCTGGCTTGCACAGCTGGTATGCCCTACCTGCTCCCTGACACACAGGGAAGGAGGCTACTTAAGTTTATGGGTTCAGATGACAAGGGCTCCCCACTGAAAGCTAGTGCTGTATTACAGCAGTCCAGATTTAACAGAACAGCAATATTGTACAAATCACCATTGTGTGGTGTTTGAGTAGTGAGATGGCATCACATCTTGCTAGCACTACAAGAAGCATGGTCCCCCGACCCACTCCCTAAGGCTTGTTCCCACCTACACTGCCTCAGCATCAGCTCTCACTTGTCTGTGCAGGGAGCTGACCCAGAAGAAAACTCACCCAGGCCAGTCACTCAAAAAGGTCTCCATGCAAAGATGAGGGCTTTCCCTTGTTGGATTAATTTTTCGGTGGTTTGCTCATGCACAGAACCTCATCCTCAGGTAATCAAATTGTAACACTGGCACAAAGAAAGAGGCAGAACCAAGTGGGGGTAGGAGTCACAGTGTCAATTTACATTGACATTAGTGCACACCATTGTGGAGCAGTGTGACACTCACATCTGTCTGACTTGGCTTCAAGCCAGTCTTCAGGATGCATCGTCTGAAGAATCTGATGGTTTTTTTCTGGGCATCTCACAGGAATAAATTTATTTTTTTTTTCCCCTCCTACCACACTGTAACATCACTCAAGAACAACTCAAAGCAGCATCTACACCATGAAAAATCACCCAGATGGACATTGATTCTGTTACCTTCAACTCTCTGTCAGGCAAGTCCCCACAACACTTTCCATTTTGTCCACGATCATGGAGCATATAGTGTTGACATAAGTAGGAACTTTTTCCTCTGTCTCTACACCTTCCTCTGAGGTTACCTCGAAAGTACCTCTTTTGGAACATTCCAGATTCAAATCAATCACACAAGAAACTCTTTAAGTAAGGTTTATGATTCGTTCTGGCTTTATGGACTCTGGTCCCAGTACAGCTACCATGGCATTACACTTTGGAAGGGGAAGCATTTTGAGGCTATTTCACCCAGAAATGGGTTAGAGGCCCTGACTTATTTTGGAACATCCACAATCAATATATAAGACAGAGACATCACCACAGAAGCTCAAGTTTATATAGATATGTCCATAGATCTATATTTTTATTGTTTAATATATATTTATAATATATTTATGTATTTTTAAAAGAATCCCTTCAAAAACTACCCTCCCATCTAGCAAAGCACAATTAAACAATCAAAGATGGCAGCTGCATCCTGGAGCAAAGTATCCCAGGGGCCTCATAGAGCCAAAATGATTGCTGAGCACCAGTGCACTCTTTCCAACCTTCTGTGATGCCCTGTGGGTGCAAAGGTGACTGACGTAGTTTTATGGCTCTTAAAATTGACCTGTCAAAAGACAGAGAAAGAGAAAGATGTGGCCACGGGAATGGGGGCTCGAGTGGCAGGGGAAACAGCAATGCACACAACTGGAAGCTTAGAGTGTGAAATGCTGTGATAAAAAGGAGGGAGACACTGCCTGGAAAGTCAGTGAAGAAGATAAGAAAGAGAACAAACATGCAGGAGAATTAGTTGGCAAGATGGATCTTGGAGAAGAGCTCAGAAGCATCACACTTGGGACCCTTGCTATCCCTCCATCCCCCAAATCTCTTCCTCTCACCCTCCCAGTTGTGAAGGGAGATCCAACTAGTTGGATTTAGACCAAATCTTTGCACTGCCTCGGAGCCTGTGGAAAGAGGAAAAGCAAAATTAATTCAGAGTGGACACTCAGACACATCCCCAACTTTCTTTTCTAAATGCATACAAAGAACAGCTGATGTTTTTTGCAAGAATAGAACACAAGGAAGCCACTGAGATTTCCCCTCAAGTTACCAGGACAAAAGCTCAGTTGTGACTACATCTTTGACCATTCCCTGGGCAGGGAGCAGACCCCTGCAGTCAGTAGCCTGACTACTCCCAAAGAGAGCTCCCCTCAGTTCACTTCCCAAACACAAACATAGACCGGCTCTGTTTGTTTGCCCCAAGTCCTCACCCTTTGGCTTTGGAAGTTTTCTTGCTTGCCTGGCGTTGGTTGGTGCCAGGGGCTGGCTCCCTGAGCTCTGTTAGGTGCTGTTCTGGGTCTTGGGATGTGGCTGCTGCAGCAGCTGCTGTTGTCACCTTAATGGTCTTTTTCAGGTTTGCCACCTACAACAGCAGAAAAGCAAGAACCAATGAATTTCCCAAGATTTTTAGTTTGGTTTGGTTTATTGTTTTTGCTGGTTTTGGGGGTTTAAAAATTGATTTTATTTTTTTAAAGCAAGCCCTGGAGTTAAGAGCCTCAAGCTCAGGTCAAACAGAAGAGCTAACAGCCATCCAGATCCCTGCACTGTAGAGGAATGTTAAGCTGATTCAGGACTCTTCTTCAGGCACGATCCCCTGTAGGGTCTGGCTGAGGGAAAGGGTAATGCCTTACTTGAGCAAGGATTGCAACAACCACAAGGTACTGGTTCTAGTTATTTTAAAGTGCAGGGCACGGGCTGCTCCCTCCTTGGGCCACTCACCTCGCTCTCTATCTGCTGCTTAAGTGCCAGCTGTTGCTCTTTGTGTAGGTTGGCCCGGCTAACTTGTTCTTCAATGCCTGACAAGACAACCTCACAGCCCTGGCACCTGGAGAGAGGATGTAGAACTGAACAGGCCAGGTAATTCACACAGTACAGAAAGAAACGTAAAAACAAACCAACACAGATTTCAATTCTAGAGGCCAAAAAGACCAGAAAGGGACAGCTACACCAGGCAGGGAAGACAGAGGAGCAGGAGTCCAACGTAATAGCGTAGTGATGGTATTACTTGGGAAAGAGACAAATAGCAAAGCCCTAGGTTAGGAACTACAGATATACTCAGAAAGCCTCCTGCCAGCAGCCAGGATGGTGCAAAGGTTGCTGAGGTCTCATCATCCCTCCAGCAACAAACAAGGGAATTTTGAAAATTACTTTTGGAAAATTACTTTCTGTTGGGAGTATGGGAAAGGGGATCGAGTAGGCCACTTCACAACACTACCCACAGTGACACACAAAGGATCTGGGGAAGCCACTGGCCACCCCTACAACCTTTTTTGGGTGTTAGTATTGGGGGCTTCCTCCTCACCACTCCTGCAATGTGCGGGTGATGGTGCTTAGCTCCTCCCTCCGGATGTCCCTCCCAATGCTGTAATCCACCTCCAGGCGCTGGTTCCGCTGATCCAAGCTCCCTCGAAGCACATCTGCATACACTGCCTCAATCACGAGGTCCTCCAGTTGCCGGACGTTCTTCAGCTGTAACTGTTCCAGCAGCACTGAGTAGGGGATGCACTGTGGAAATATGACAGTAACTAGCATGAGGTAATCCCAATGGGAGGAGAAAATGGGGAAAAATAGGGTCACTACCTTGATCTTGGCAGCCAGGGTGACGACTGACAGGTGCCTCAGTTTGTTTTTCTGAGCTTCTGTCAAGGGAGGGAGATTTGCTGCTTCAGCTTCAGGAGAAAGAACAGGGTAGAAGAATTTATGCCTCATTTTCCATTTCCCAGCCGTGCACAGAAGCATCTGCACCATTACTTATTTCTTAAAGCATCTGCTCACCAATCCTGCAAATAATGCTTCGTCTTACCAAGCCATCCCCACTAATTCTCAGCTGAAAAAAATGTTTCTGAGCAGCCTTTCCTCCCCTCAGTCTCAAGTCATCCTCTCTAGCTGTCCTGTGGCTTATTCACCCAGGTCTGCCCATCCCAGTGGATACCTAAGTCTTTTCCCTTAAAAATGTCTTTCCAAGATGTTCATGGAAATTCCCCACGCAGATAGTAAATAGCAGCATTAATTATCACCAGGTATTCCAGTGGTCTCAGGCCCAAACCACCATCAGGCATCTGTCAGGCTGTAGTGACGGAGGCATGGCTCTTGCTGCAAAGGGAGGCTGTTTGGGCGAGTATCTACAATGGCTCGGGGCTCTGGACGTTTTCTTCACCAAGGGACCACCACCACCAGGAGGGGGCAAGGGCCCCCGAACCAAGCTGTGCCCCTGTCGCCCCGGGGCCCGGCCTCACCTAGGTAGTCCGCGTAGGTGCCGTAGGCGAAGATGGTCAGGAGGCGGAAGACGGAGGAGAACTCGCTGTCGGCCAGCTGCGGGGGACACAGGGTAAGGTTCTGCCGCCCTTCGCACCGGGTCGCGAGCAGGGCCTAACAGGCCTGCCTCCCGGGACGGGCCGCGGGGGCCAGGTCTCACCTCCCGGACAGCGGGCATGTCCAGCAGCTCCCCGAAGACGTAGATGCCCGGGGCCTCCAGCACCTGGTGGATGAGGCTGGCGAGGGCGGCGCCGCGGGCCGTCTTGGCCAGCAGCAGGAACTGCTCCTGGCTCTGCCCCGTCACCTTTCCCTCGGCCGCCATGGCGCTGCTGCCGCCGCCCCCCGCGGGGCCCGGGCCCCGCCGCGCTCGCACTCACACAGGCCTCAGTCCCGGCCCCGCCAGAACTTCTCTATGACACCGGCGTCGCAGAGCGGCCACTTCCGGGTACTGACACCGCCCGCTCCGGCGCTGTACTCGCCTCCGATTGGGGGAGAGAGCGGCAGGGCCCGCCTCCACCGCTTCTCCATTGGCCGACCAGAGGGCCGAGCGGCAGGGCAGGCCTGTCACCCGAGCGCCCCCCACCGGCCGGGGTGGAGCGGCGTCCCGGCGTTCTGGCGCCTCCCCGGCAGTGGAACGCCGTTCGTCGTGGTCCCGGCTTCTCCCGGCACCGGGGCCGGGCAGCGCCAGCAGGTGCGGCGGGCACAGGCCCACGCCGGGTGCCCACCGCTGCCCCACCCGCTGTGGCCCAGGCCATTCCGCGGGGCCTGGGGCGCGGCCTGGCCCGGCGTGAGCGGCCTGACCGGGGTAGGCTGCCCATCCCCCGGGCCTGGGCAGGGCCACGGCCCAGGAAGCCCCGCCCTGCGTCCCCGGGACGGCGGGGTTCGGGTCTCTTGGACCTGAGTTGGGGCTTGGGGCTGCTCAGGCAGGGACTGGGCCGTCGTAGGGTCCGCCTAGGGCACAGCCTCCCCCCAGGCTGACAGTGGCCACCAGTTTGTCACCAGCTCTGGCACGCTGACCTTGAGCACCAGCCAGCCGTCATCTCCGTTTTCCGGCACTTTTTTCGTGCCCTATGCTGCTCACCACCAGCACCTACTCACTCTTCTGTACCATCTTTCATCAGAAACTCCCCTGCACTGTCCAGTTGTACTGAAATGTGTCCTAACAAGCTGCAGCTGATACAACGGTCATGGATGTCACATGAATATCCACATATTTACAGGTCTTCCCATATGTTTTGGTGAACATGTACTCTTTATCTGTACAACATTTGTGTTAAAGTAACCGGTGATAAAACAGATATGCCACTATATGGCATAGAATTTTTCATGTTTCAGTGGTATATTCCATAAGTACCACACAAAAATGAAAATAATTGCATAGAATACCTTATGTGTGCCTGAACATTGCTTTCATTTTTGCTCTGCTTTCACACCATTAAGATTTTACTATTTTGGCCAGTGTTTTGGGGATATGTAAATGTAAAAAATGTTATGTTGCAAAGCGCTGTGCTTCAGTATTTAAACCACGCATTTCTTAAATCCCTGCATGCATTCCCTCCCCTACTGCATTAATTTTTACCAAAAAAATTCCTTTACTATCTGCTGAATCATTAACCATCGCACTTGTCAAGAAATGCATTCCTGATGCAGGCAGAGTATGGCCATTAAAAGATAGTTTAAACACTCCACAAGGATAGAAATGTTTATGGTATAATTTAAGTATCTCTTCATGGGCAAATGAGTTAGTATAATGGGATCAGGAGGCATCACCAAGGGCACGCTTCCCCGTGCTAGGTGAAAGAGCTGTTTTTACAATGATGGGACTGAAAAGTGAGGGTCATTTTGGAAAAAAAACCTTCATAGTTCTTCTTGTCTTGTATAAATCATGTGGTGGGTGGAGGTGAGTTGTGAGGGGGACTAGGAGGAGAGCAGTCAACTACTAATTTCAATAAGCGATATTAAGCTGTTTGGCCAATAGTTTCCAGTCTGGCATCAACTTCCTCATGGCTGGCTTCTTTAGAAATCAGGGATATTTTTCCATGAAAGCAAAGGAGGCAACAAATTGATGGGAGCCCAATATAGTCTGTGTGGGCAACATGGTTTTAGCATTATAAAATCGTAGTGCTGCGAGGGCAAAATTGCACACCAGCCTGTGATTTCCAACAAGATAATTGGTCTTCAGCTTTATCACTTCAGCACGTTAAAGGCAGTTGATTTGCACTTTTCCAGACTTCTTTAAGCATAGTATCTTGAAATATGCATAACATTTTGAAATCATAAAATGGTTTGGGTTGGAAGGGACCTTAAATCCCCTTAAAAAGGGATCACCTAGTTCCACCCCCCCTGCCATGGCAGGAACACCTCCCACTAGACCAGGTTGCTCAAGGCCCCATCCAACCTGGCCTTGAACACTTCCAGGGATGGAGCATCCACAACCCCTCTGGGCAACCTATGACACTATCTTATAACCTTCAGAGTGAAGAACTTCCTTCCTTCCATCTAATCTAAATCTACCCTTCTCCAGTTTAAAGCCATTCCCCCTCATCCTATTACTACAAGCCCTTGTAAGAAGTCCCTCCCCAGCTTTCTTGTAGGCCCCCTTCAGATTCTGGTAGGCCTCAATGAGGTCTTCCCAAAGCTTTCTCTTCTCCAGGCTGAACAGCCCCAACTCTCTCAGCCTGTCTTTGTAGGAGAGGTGTTCCAGCCCTCTAATCATCTTTGCAGTCCTCCTCTCCAACAGGTCCATGTCCTTGTGCTGGGGACTCCAGAGCTGGATGCAGTACTCCAGGTGAGGTCTCACAAGAGCAGAGTAGAGGGGCAGAATCACCTCTCTCGATCTGCTGGCCACGCTTCTTCTGATGCAGCCCAGGACATGGTTGGCATTCTGGACTGCACTCGCACATTGTTGGCTCATGTTGAGCTTTTTGTCAACTGATACCCCGAAGTCTTTCTCCTCAGGGCTGCTCTCAATCCACTCATTGCCCAGCCTGTATTTGTGCTTGGGGTTGCCCTGACCCAGGTGCAGGTCCTTGCACTTGGCCTTGTTGAACTTCATGAGGTTGTCATGGGCCCATCTCTCAAGCCTGTCAAGGTCCCTCTGGATGACATCCCTTCCCTCCAGCATGTCCACCACACCACACAGCTTGGTGTTGTCTGCAAACTTGCTGAGGGAGCACTCGATCCCACTGTCCTTGTCACTGACAAAGATGTTAAATAGCACTGGTCCCAGTACTGATCCCTGCGGAACACCACTCCTCACTGGTCTCCACTTGGACATCGAGCCGTTCACCATTACTGTTTGAGTGTGACCATCCAGCCAATTCTTTATCCACTGAATGGTCCATCCATCAATGGACCATCTTCATCAGGGTAAAGTAATTTGGTTAAAGTTTTACTTGCCAATAGCAACAACTGTCTTCTCATCACTTGCTTTGACTCTTCTCACAAAGCTGCTGTGGCTGAGTCATGGAGAAGGCTCCTTTGGGGTATTGTACTACTCCAAACACAATTTTAGATCTAGAAAATATAAGCCATGACTGCCTTGGAGAGTTAGGTCATTGTCTCTCCCAGTAAGAGGTTGTTCCAAGATCATTTGAACAGCCATATTATTGTTCCTACCCCTTCTCAGGGTCAGTCCCTGAGGCTCCTTTAGTGCTTAGTCTCCATGCTGAGCCTACTGACAGATGGGAGCAGTGTGAACAGTGATGGTCAGTGTGGAAAACCAGATTTCTAATGTTAAGGGTCATGCCACTAGGTTAGGTAGGCATCACTCAAAACTAATTCCAGGCAGAAGGAGCAAAATGCTCTGGGTGCCTGGGTCAGGGAGGGAAACAGTGCCCTAAGAGCAGAAGGTACCTAGCACCTCACCCCTGTTCTGGTAGAGCATGTTTTCATTTACATGGTCTGACATCCTTGTAGCTTTGGGATGTCTTGATCTCATTTGTTCCAAAAATCTGGAGCTGAATAAAGAGGCTTCTCTGGTCAGCTTCCATTGGTACATATATATGGGCACAGTCAACCACCTCTCCTAGAAAACTGCCCTGAACAGGTGGGTTTATCATCAGAACCCCATTATCAGAAGCTGTCCTGGCCTAGGTCCTTGGTGAACAAGGTGGTAAGGAGCATTTCTGTCACTCAGTCAGATAAAATGTGACCAAGATACATTTTACCCAACAGACGCATCTTCGGGACAGTCTGAAGATCATGGTGGCCCAGGGCAGTGGTGAAAGGTTATCAGCCTGTATTCTCAGAGCTAGCAAAGTCTGGGCTTCTCCATACAGCAGGGTTAAAGGAGAAGCAGAGCATGTAAGGTTGGGTCAGAGCTGTGAAGGCAGGTTACAGGGCAGTGTTAACAAGAGGACCATCTCCTTCCTACTTTCCCCTTTGTTTCTGTATTTCAGTCTGATTCACCACAGCCTTACACCTGCTGTATTCACTTAACACCAGTGCAGAGTGCATCCAAATCGAATTCAAACATAACCCTGATGATTTGTAGGGTTTTATTATTCTCTTTCCCACCCCCTCTCCAGCTCCTTCTGTCTCAGTTTTATCTCTCTATTGATCTGTTTCTCTCACAGTCTCTGACACGCTTGCTGCCTTTCATTATTAGCCAGAAAAAGCTAGGCAGCCCCAGCATCCTGGCTACATGATGATCTCCCTGTCCTTCTCCACTCTGACACCTAGATCCTATGTCATGTGTGCTGGGTCCCCACATTTTTGTATGCTCCTTCTTTGTCCTGCATAGAGCTAAAACAAGGGGAAAGATCAGAAAGTCCTTTGAATGAATCATATTCTGAGCTCTCCAAATGAGAAGGTCATCATCTTCCTAAAATACACAAACTCCCATGAGAGTACATGGTAATATAGGCTAGCATAGGTCTTTGCCTCATCCCTAGATCAGAGTCCTGGATGTTGACATTAAATTTCAGACTCTTGGAGTCATTAACTCCTTTACTTTTATTTTGTTCACAGAACAAACACCTATCTTTATGGTCATGGGGAAACTGTGAAATGTGATTTTCATGTAACCTAAAGAGTCGAAAGTAGGAGGCAAATAGTGCAGATGAAAGCAAGTCTTTACAACATTTCATAATTTTAAGATAAATCTTGTGACACAGGGAGGTTCTGTGTTATTTCTGAATGTTTGGAATTTCTAATCCTCGCTGTAACCACTTCTAGCTTCATCCCTTTCTTCTGATCTCACTCTGATCTTTCCAGAAAGAAACCTCCATTCTTTCCGTGCTGTAGATCCAACTTCTTTCCTATGTGCTCACTGTCCCACTTTAAAGCCCACAGAGCTGTATTGTCTCATTCTAGGTTGTTTCTCTCTTCACCGCCGCAGAATCCAAAAAACTTGTCAAAACACTGATGGTATTTTTTCCGCAGTCCTTTTCCAAACGTAGCTAGGGTCATATCTTCTGAGATGATTTTTCACAACTGTGTGTAACACAGATTCTGAGACAAAACCACTGTAAGGACAGAGGAATCTGGGGTGAATCACTTGGATACCAACACGATCCAGAAGGCTCTTAACCCTATAATTTGTACTGGGCTAATGCACGCAGGGTCATAAGACCTGTACCTAGTTGCATCTAAAGGCAGCCCAACATCAGCTGCTTACAGAAGAGTTTAAAAAGAGGGTAACTGCATGGTAACTCTTCCTCCGATCTTCTCTCACAGCCCTCAGCATTTTGCTGAGCAGCAGCTGTCTTCCAGACAGGCCTCTGGTCATGATTCAAAGACTCCAGGAGAGAGAGGATCTTGTACTTCACTTGGTAGTTTGTTTCTGTGATTAATCACTCCCCAGTGACTGGCTCTTGTTATTCTCCGCCAGAATACCTGGTAGGCTTTTCCCCAGGAAGGAAGTGATACTGCAAGCAAGTCATGTCTCATTCTGCTTTCTGATACATTAAAGAGGTTGACCTCTTTAAATTACTGGGATCTCCAGCCTTCAAGTCACCTTTAATTCAAAGTTATTTTAAAAAGCATGAAGCAGTGTAGTTTTCCAGCACAGGACTTACCTAGACACAGAGAGAGGTTTAATCATCTCCTCACTTCTCTCTTTGTCTTTGCACAGCCAGTGATCACTTCAGATCCATTGCTGCAGCCTAGCCCACTGGCCTTGTGTTGGGTTTTCTGCCTGTTATGGCAGTTTCAGGACTGAAAGTTGGACTCTGAATATACGGACATTTTTTTTCTGTTCTTGGCTGTAAAATTTGCTCTCAACTATCCTATAAGAAGTTTTATGAGAATGACCACCTTACCAAGCGCAGTAGGTCATTCTGTTCTGATACTATCCTCATTATTTTTAACACTCTAACAATATTTGTGTCCTCTGTAAATTGTGTCAGAATGAGCTATATCTGCTCACAAAGCACTGAATAAAATGGTGAGTCATACCTGACCCAGGACTCGTTCCTGGGCATCCATGTAAGAAGCACTGCCACTCAACGGTGGGCTTCTAGGGATGACCTCCTTTGCATTTGCCAGTTGTTAAATGGAGTTAACCAGCTCACTTAACCCCCCGCCCTGTTAATATTGCATAATGCTGTTTTTTCTTATCAGCATGCTTTGGCATATTAATGCTTCCAGAAGCCTGGATAGATCTAAGCTGTCACTTTTTCCAAACAAACCTGTAGTCACATTAAAGACTGACAAGAACAAAACAAGTTTATGCAGCAAGATTGGTTTCCTCCAAATCAGGCTAATAGGCATTAACTGGAGAATCTCATGTCAGCTCTTTGTTGGTTTGCACAGAAACTTTCAGATCTTCTGTTTGCTCTTTACAAATATTGGCAGGGCACAGCTGTCTTCCAGTCTTCTGGGATGTCTCTGATATTCCAGAGGTTATTAACCAGTTGTTCAGTGAGCAACGGGGCTAAGGAGACTGGATTCCCTATGGACTTGTTTCCTGTACGTTCTGTATGTCCCACGTCCGTGCCTTCAAACAGGGTATCTTATGACACCCTTTCCACAATCTGCCACACCTGCGAGGCCTTTCCCCTTGGTTTGTAGTCTATGTTGCTGGGCTCCTCCTCCACCACTCTCTAACATACAGCTTTCCCAGTATTTTCTGCTTAATTCTTTGGCCTGCTGGCTGGATTTCTCCGACCCATGGGGTTTTGCCCAGCAGCATGGCTGAGCTCTCTGCCGGCACAGGTACTGGTAGTGTCTCTCTCCTCTATCAGGCTACTGGTGTTCATACAACTTATTGGAGCTTATTTATCTTTTAGACTCTGGTTCTTTTGTCAAACCCATGGCATCAGAGGGACAAACAAACTTCTACAGGTAGCACGGCAACCACATGGGTCTCTCTGCCCTTAGGAAACAACGCTAAAAACAGCAGCAGTGGATCACTTGGCCTCAGAACTCTTGAGTGTAAATGATCTGTATGTGATGATTTAAAAATTACTCTGCCAGACAGAAATAACAGCCTCATATCCTTCCCAGGTATTGCCAGGTGGAGAGGTACTTCATTGTCCTCACACAACATACATTACTCCTGGTCCAAATCCTGGCCAGAGATAATATTTACATTTCCATCTTCTTTCCATCATCACATTACCCTCACTTTAACCTCTTCAGAGTAATACTTTATACTTAGCGTCACTCTCATATACTCTTTACCCAGCTACCCAGCCACTCCTCCAGCTGCCCACCTGATTCCATCTCTCTCCGCAAATTTCCCTGTAATTTCATGTTAGCTTTCCTTTGAGCCCACACCACCCAGAGTACCTCCAGCTGCCACTCTGCTTCTCTAAACCTGTGCTCCAAACCAAACAAGCCATTCCTTTTATATCGTGTAAGAGTGATATGAGTGGCATCAACCCTTGTACTCACTGTTCCCATCACCTCCATGGCTTTCCTGACTCACCCTTACATCTCCCAGGGATTCCTTGGTCCGTACAACATCCTCCTCCCTGCTCTCTCTCCTATCATTGGCTTCTTTTGCTTTCTTCTGTAGTTTTGCTCTTCAGGGAGATTTTCAGTGTTTGCGTCATTTGGATTTTCGCCCTTTAACTGACCTTTCCCCAGCTGAAATTTCTCATCTATTTTGTGCTTCCCAATTACACTAAACACATTTGTCAGTACTTGAAAAGGTCAGAAAGAGCCCATGTGGCTGATGTAGCCCCTTCCAGAACTTTCTACCCTCTGCTACCCCGAGGTGAGAAGGCAGGAAGAGAAGCGCTGAGAGCAAGACAAGCTGAATGCCAGCTCACACTGCACCACCATGAGCCTATGCATGTCTATATAGGTGGTTTCTTGGGGTGAGTGTGCAAGGGCTCACTGAGTGAGCTTTGCACAGATCCCAGGAGGGCTAGGGATGAAAAAGCTGGAGAATGCAATAGAAGCCTGGATAATCTCTGACATAAAGCCCTGTGTACATGAGGGGGACGAAAGGCATGGGGCTCAGCCATGTGTATGCCTGTTGACACACAATGGCACTGCATCTCACACAAACCCAGACCATGACATCTCCCTTGGCAGCAGCATCCTCCCATGCCCCAATCTCGCAGTGACTGTGAGCCTTAACACAGCCATAAACCCATGCCAGTATGTCCAAACACACAGCAACGTTACTCCCAAACACATGAGAAACCTGTTGAGTTTCCAAAATATGCTTACAAAAACATGTGCAAGACTCAAACACCCTGACACAGGAGAGCTCAGATCAGCCTGGTTCATTAGCACGGGAGGTCACGCGAGGCCTGATGAAGAAAAATGCAGTCAGCCCCCCCTGGGGGTACAGGTGTCTGTTCAAAGTTGGCACAATCTGTTCTAGGCATCCTGCTGTGCTCTGTTTTGGTACTGGGTGTCCCTTTGTCATCTGCGTCCATTCCTGGATGCAGTGGCAGGTTGTTTTACAGCTTGGTGCTGTCTCTACTATTTTGTTCTTGTTTTACTTAGGGTCAGTCACCATCTTTCATCATTGCTTTATGATGAAAAGTTTGATTGTTTCTGAGGATCTGAGGAAATTACTTTCTTGCTTCCACATATTTCAGACCCTGGAGTGGAAACTGTCTTTCTGAGATAGACTTTATTCTCTCACCCATTGGCTGCTCAGCTGCTCCCTTCTGATTTGGACTGTGCTTTTGTTTGGTACTTGATGGTGAAGGGAGATTTTCCCTGTAAAACACCCGCTCCCTCAAAGATACATCAGCTTCTTTCTTTAATTTTGCTGTCACATCCCTAGCATTTCCAGACACATCCCACTGATCCCTGGCAGAAACACTCTTGGGGACGAGTTCAAACGATCAGGGCAATCCCCCAACAGGAAAACTCACCTTGGAGGGACCTCCCCGTTGCTCCCACAGCACCCATGTGTCCCACCCGGCCCATGCGTGGACGGCTCGGCTCTGCTTGGACCCCGCCGCCTGCCCGCCCGGGTTGCACTCCGTCGGGATCACCCGCCTGCTGCACTCTCCCCTCTCCGGTACCCCGGAGCGCGGGGGTTCCCGGGGGCCCGACGCCCGGGGGTGATGGATGCGGGGATGTGGGGACAGGAGGCGGGACCGGCGCGGCAGCGGAGGGCAGCAGTGGGGTGGCATCTTCCCCAGGGGACTGTTGCGAGGCGGTGAGTTGGGAGGGTGCGAGCCTGAGCCCGGGGGGCGGCCCGAGGGAGGGAGATCCCGGGGAGCCTCCGCCCTCAAGGACGGACCCGTCCGGGGGTGGCATTCGCCGGAGCGAGCTGGAGCGACGGGTCCCTTGGAGACACCTCTCTCCATGGCAACCTAATCGCTTCCTGTGAAGATCCCGAAATAACCGACAAGGCGAGGGAGTGGAGCGGAGCCGAGCGGGCAGCGGCGGCGGGGAGGCGGCGAAGGGCAGGTCCGGCGGGCAGGGGAATGCGGGAGCGCAGCGCGGGCGAGCAGGGAGCAGGAGGAGACTTCGCGCCCGGCAGCCGGGGCAGGGGTCTCCTGGGCCTGGGGGACGCGTTGCTTCTGCCCGGCTGCTGCCTTCCCCCGGCTCCCCCGGCACGCCTCGCGGGCTGCAGCGGCGACCGCGGTGCCGGACGCGCCCGTGCCAGCAGCCATGGGGTTAACGGGAGGCAGCGAGCGGGAGAGACAGAGACGGAGAGAGAGAAAGAGGGGCTGGACCAGTCCTCGGCAGCTGTTTATTTCAAGGCATCTCTCGCTCCCTCTCCCTCAGCCAGGGCTCAGCTTCATCAAACCTTCTTCCTCCTCCTCGTCCTCCTCTCCTTCCTTCGTCCTCGCAATGAGAGGCAGCGGCAGAAGCAGCTGTGCTCCCCCAGCCCCCTCCGCCGCCGCCCCGGCTGCACCCCGCTCGTCTCCCCGCAAGGTAAGTTCATACTCTCAGCTTGGACATGGGGGACGGGGTGGGAAGGGGCTGCAGGGGCGAGCGGCAGGGCGTGCTCCTCTCCAAGTCATCTCTCCCCATCTCCTTCCCTGTGTCCTTTCTCCCTCATTTTTCTTTCCCCTTTCCCCATCTAGGTGCTCTGTCTCCTTCTAGCTGGCTGTCTTCTCTTCCCCCCCACACCCCCCACCCCCGCTCCTCCTTTCGGTCTGGGGCAGGGGATACCCGAGGGGCTGGGAGGAAGGGGGCACAGCTGAGGCACCGATGCCTCTTGCCCTCCAGCTCTGGGCTCCATCACAGACCTGTTGTGCTGGAGCGCTGGAGCCTGCGCTGAAGAAGGCGACTTCAGCCAAATTGGCACAGCTGGAGAAAGGAAACGGAGAGATCAGTCCCTTCTCCTGCCTGGCCAAGGGTGCACCATGCGAGAGAGAGCGATTCAGACATGGAGACTCAGCTCCTGAAGGATTCGGATGCCCGGGAACAGTAGGAAACTGGGAGGCAGAAGATTGGTAGACTCATGACATGTATTGCAGGCAGGCACTAGATGGCAGGGGACTGGCATCCTAAAGTGCTGCTTGGAATGGGGCCACACTCACAGTTCCCAAATGCAGGGAGACTTAAGCTCAGAGGACCATTGGTGGGCTTCACCTGCCCATTCCCAGCTACCAAAATGTCCAAATGCACCATCACCCTTCCAGCCCTGGATTCTGTCCCAGACTAGGATTTCCATACCCAACCCATAAGTGCTCACTCTGGTAACCTGGCACAGGAATTCCCACCGGCAATCACCAAATACTGCAGGACCTGTACTGACTCAGGGCAAGCAGTGTCAGCCCCTCCTGGCCACTGTCACCAACCCTCTCAGCATCAGACAGCTAGAGCAGCTGATGTGAGCCACTGCATTCAGACTGCCAGCCCCCAGATTCAGCCTGCTCTGCAAGCTGTGGTCCCTGAACCCCTGAACAGCAGGAATTCCTTCCCCAGAAGGGCTTGGCATCTCCCACCACAGGGTACCAGCATTCACATTCATGATCCTAGCTGCAGAAACTCCTTCAAGTGCAGCAGAATTACTTACCTGAGGCATCTGCTCTGGGATTTCCCCCTTTCCCCATTCCCACCCAGCTGAATAGAGCAGGAGGTATACGTAACCACTTTTCACCAGCACCAGGGTGCGTGCTTTCTGCTACCAAACCAGCAATAACTGCATCTCTGCCTCTTGGACCATGAACTCCGGGATATTCATGGCCACTGAGAGAAATAGAGGAGGGGGGTGGCTGAGGCACCAGGCAATATGTGTGGGTCTCATTGCCAGTGCCTAAACTTACCCTGTTTGATGCATGGAGCTAGATGCTAGGTTCCATGGTCCCAGATCACAGTCTTATGACACAGTAGCTGTCACTGTAGACCTTAATGCTCACTGGGAGTTAAAAAATGACAGTCAACCTAGCGTTCTTTCTCTGCAAGGAGAGCTGGGTGCTCCCCAGGTTTATTTTGATTTTTTTAATCACTATTTTGAGTGAGATTATTGTGGTGGGGGAGCTGGGTGAAGAAAGGATTTGCATGAAGATCTTGTTGCTGTGGGGTTGGTAATGACGGTTATTTCAGCTGGCAGTAAGTTTCATAATCTTGGCTCAGCCCCTATGAATGTTCTATTCCTCAGGGTCATGAGCCTCTTTCCCCTTCTTCCATCCCTTCCTCCCTCCCCCAAATTGGTTATCAATTTCATTATTCCAGTGGAATATATCTGTCTTGTCAGGTCATCACTGCATAAGGAGAGGTGATTGATGGCTTAGGTCACTGGGGCCTGGCCCATGATAGGCTTTGAATGATGGCTTGGAGACTTTGAACTGGATTCTGTCCTCAAAGACGAGGAGATGTGGGGTGCAGAGGGGCACAGTGATGCATTCCCAGCAGCTTGAGTTGCTGAGCAAACAGACTGCTGCATTGTGAATTAGCTGGAGTGCTCTGAGAGCAGACTGCTTCATTCCTAGAGGCACAGTATCACAGCAGTCAAGCTCGAGATATAACAAAAATACAGATAGATCATCTGCCAGCTGAGCCAGACAGAATCAGGTGCAACTCTTCCCCTCCTCAGATGGAAGGAGACTCTACCCGCTTCTTTAATACGGCTTGCGTGTGCTTGGCTTCATCCAATTGCTCTTCAGTCAGAGCTGATCTCAGCTAGGCATTGAGAAAGCTGTGAGATTCTCAAATTTTAAGGCCAGAGGGACCATTTTGATCACTGAGTCTGACCTACAGCAGAGCACAGGCCAGAGAATTTCACCAATTTCATTTCCTGCGTCAAGCCCATAACTTCTGATTGAACTGTAGCATCTCTTTTAGAAATATGGCCAGATGAAGGCTCCAGGCAGTAGAGAATACAGGACTTGCCTAGGTGAATTGTGCTAGTCTGTGACCCTCTTTATTAATAGTATTGTTCCTCGTTTGAATTTGTCAAACTTCAGCATTTTGTAACAGAAGGTTACAGATTGCATTTGATGTGAGGGAGCTACAGCACAGGTATTGCCTGCACATGGCTGACACATTGGCTTTTTTATTCTTGTGACAGCTGTTATATTTGGATAGGATTTATCTCTGGCACCATGGCATACAAGATTCCTGGACGTGGAGAAGGAGTTATCAGCAGTGAATCGTAGGGCTTCCCTGGGCCACAGTAGCATCTGAACTCTGGAGCTCAGGGTGTCACATTTGAGGCTTAGTTTGTGCTCCCTGCTCAGAGCAGGAGTGCAGCAGGCTTTGCTCCTAGCCCTTAGTTAGAATGTAAATTCCCAGCCCCCTTTGTGAACTGGGATATGTGCTTTGAGGCATGGCTACTGAGATCTGCTCTCTCATGTCCCAGCGAGACTTACAATGAGGGATGAAGCACAGCTGGGTCCCTGACACTGGGGAACAGCAGCAGGATTTGTGCTTGCATCCTGCAAATGCAATAAGAGCAGTCCTAATAGGTTAGCTCCAAGGATCTCTGATCTGGACCAACAGTGGGGCCCATATACAGTAGCAAAGAGCAGTGTAATTCTTACTCATGGTTTTCAGGCACCAAGATTCACAAACTGAGCTCAATGAAGTGCCCTGGGGAAATAGCTTTGTCATTCACACTTTGTCATCTGTGCATCACAAGACTGGAATACTGCGATGAAGGCTCTGTACCTAGAATGAAAATACACAGGTCCATCTTTGGACCCTGGGGGTAGTCCTGTCTGTTTTTCGCACAATTGGACCTGGGAGACAGGTCCGAAAGCAAGAACCATGTCATGTGGTACTGGTGCAGAAATTCAGTATCTCGGCTCTGGCACACAAAGGCCTCTTGAGTGGTATAAGGTGTGTGGATACTGGGATTTATCTGTCCAGGTAGTAAGAGTATTGGCATCCCCTCCTCCTCCCTGAAGATCTACCAGTTTATTCAGCATTCACACTGGGAGCTACATACAGAGCTGAATGAAGGGCATTTGTTACACTTGACCTCCAGCGCAGCAGGGTCTGTGCCCAGGACACAATCCCCACTTCTGGTGGCTAACTACAGAGTGCTCCAGACACGTTTTAGCTGCTGCCTTGTCAATAAGCCCCAGGAACGTCCATGCTCTGTTTTGAACATGAGCGCTCCATGCACAGTGTAGTCCAGCCCTCACTGGCTGGCATTTCCACCTGAAACCAACCTTTGCTCTCACAGCATTCATGCTATGGGATACACCTCTGTGCTTCTCCCAGCTCCTCCACAACCACACCTGTGTATATGCTAGTGCAGAATCCAGTCTCAGTCCCTGGTCACAATAGGATTAGCAAACCAGAATGTGTTGACTGACATTGTCTCATTCCTTCATTCACCTGGAGCCACCTTTGGGGTAGGGACACTGGGAATCTTCACTGTTGGCAGCAGGACCTGTACACAGGAGTGTCTCAAGTCTGAAGTTTACACCTGATGTTCGGGCTGTCACTTCCACAGCATTGTGTGTACATGAGGAGGCCAGTGCTGAGGCTCATTTTTTCCCCTCAGCTCCAGTTAGAGTCATTACCTCCTCCACAGGGCTGAAATTCAGACTACGAGTTGTGAAAACAATTCAGAATTTGAGTCTCTAGAATTTCTTATTCCAAGACTTTGGACCCTGAGAATCCATGATCTGGGGTGTTGTTGCTGGAGCTCACCATCTCAGCTGAGAATTACAGAGAGATCTCCATTATAAGACATTCCAATAAGCAAGAAGAGCACAGTGAGATGAGTAATCCAGCACACTGGGCATCTACACCCAGGCACGTTTCTGCTAATAGAGCCATCTATGTTAGGAGGAGTGCTTAGTGGTTACATGTGGTGCACTGAGGTCTACCTGCCCCTGCAGAAGATCTTCACTCCTGGTGTGGTGCTGCCTGGATCCACACCTCCTGCTGCCTGATGCAAAATAGCCCACAAATTTGAAGACAAGAGCTGTAACTGAGAATGCCGTGCCACAAGCAAAGCAAACTCTTCATCCCAGGGAACTACTGTCCCACAGTGAGTCCCAGGCATGTCCTCAGACACTCCAGGCCACCTTGAAACTATTTGGGATGTTTGTGTGCCCTCTAGCCCAGGAACTCGCACAAGGAGGTCCCCGTCGCTTGGAATTCCCTCCCTTTCCAAAGACCTGAAGAAATTCTGTCGTGCATTTGTGTTGCCAGACATGATCTTCCACAGCATCATTATCATAATCCAGATGGCCAAGATCTCACCAGCCTCTGGCTTTGGAAGAAACTTTCTTTGTTCTGCTGCCTCTCTGCAGAGCCGCATTTTAATACTGAGTCCCCTCCAAGACATAGAGGTTCAGGAGCAGAGTACAAAGAAATGCTGAGAATAGCTGCTCTTTTCTCCTCATCTTCATCTCAGGACCTCTCCAGAGACTGATCCTGCCCCGGAAGGAAGGGCAGGGCACTAGCCGACAATTCTTTTTTTTTTTTTCTGTGAACTTTGTTGAAATATTAAACAGAAGGAGACTAAAAATATCCCCAGTTAATGTAGTAGGAGCTAGACAGCTACTCACTCTTTGGTATTCTTCCTCCCAGCCCTTCTTCTCAGGTGTACATCAGAGGCATGAGTCCCTTTAGAACAGCAAGCACCAGGCTCTCTCCTCAGCAAGAGAAAGCCTCCCATTCAGGAGGGCCTGCAGTTTTAGTTCAGGGCATAGGCTGAGCAGGAGAGGATGACAGTAACCCCTTGGGAGCCAGGAGGTGCAGCACAGCTGGCTTGGGACTGGAGGTGCAGGGTTGGCCTTTGTAATGACTCCCTTGGGCCAACATCCCCTTTTCTCCATCCCAGCAGCCACAGAAGGGCATGATCATGGGTTGACAACATTCATGCTTTCCCCTTCATGGAGAAAGCTGAATATCTTGAATGATTTTTTTGTGTTGCAGAGAGGATCCCAGGTCAGGCACACAACAGCTGACCAGGGAAGGGTCAGGGCTGAGCAATGCCCAGCCAAGGGAAGGGGCAGACAACATGAAGGGCAATCCTGCTACCACGGGACTGATGCCAGAGGGTGACACGTGGCTGGTGCAGAACTCCAGATGGAGGGGCCAGTCTTTCACTCTAAGTAAGCTGCTGCTTACTTCTGCTTGGCCATGGGTGGTGTGAGAGGAAGGGGAGATATAGGGGAGAAAGGGAGGAACAGGACAGCACAGAGGACACTAGGACAAGGAATGTGGGAAGGTAATTCCGTGTTAGCCAAGAGGAAAGTAAATACTAAATATTTGATAGGTATATTTTTGCTTTTAAATTCTTTAGTAAGGCTGGACTTTTCTCACTGATTCACTCTCTCTTTCAGTCTTCTTGGTTTATCACTCTCGTGCTTTGCCTCTTGCTCCCTCACTCTGGCGCACAATGAAGAGGTTCTTTTTTAATAAATGGATTACATGCTCTATATTGTAAATAAACACAGGAATTAAGATTCCAACTTGTTCCAGTGATAAGCAAACAAAAATGCCAAATCCTGCTCTCGGCCCTCAGACGGAAGAGTCCCCAGGGAAGCTGCAGTTGTGCCTCCACATGTATATTTCAGAGATTGCTCCTTGCTTTTCTGTACATATCCTAACATGTGTGTTTCTGTGCTGTGCTGGGGTCAGGGGCTGGTGCAGCTCCATGTAGGAGAGCACACAGGCATGGGGGGCACGAGAATGGGAGCAGATGCAGCCTTGCCTGCTGGCTGGAGCTCGTCTGCAGTGGCACATTCTGCCTTCAAGGAGAGAGCGGTCACCACTGGGTGAGGAGACACTGGCACTTCTCCCCTTTGCTTCCCAGTGAAGAAGATGAGACGGGATCCTCGCTGAACAAAGACATTGCTGCATCAGAGATGGAGCCCGGTGCCTGGTAGGTTCACAGCTTCCCACGTTCATCGGTGACGTGGGAAGGACAGCGGGAGCGTGGGTGGTGGGCTGCTCCTGGCTGCTCTAGTCTTGGCCTTTCGACGGAGGGACGTTTCAGATAAGGCTCTCTTCTTCCTCCCCCCACCCCGCATCAGGATGCCTCCACTCCTCTCCAGCATCCACTCCCTGCAGCTCTGGCATCTTCTCCTCCTGGTCTCGGCAGTACCCCCTCCTGGTACCTGGTCTCTTCGCTCTCGGGTCCCAGCAGCCGCTCGGCCTCTTTGCACCCGCCGGAGCCCCTCTGCCCCACGGCCTATTTGCATCTGGGACAGGACCTTGTTGCTGGAGAGGGATTCTCGCTTCGCCCTGCTGCGCCAGCGCGCCCTGGCCCCGCGGGGGGGAGAGCTGCGGTACGTTGTGCGGCTGAGGCGCCAGGCCACGGGGACCCGCCCTGCCACCCCCTCTGGATTTGAGGATGGCATGCCCTCCTCCCAGTACCCCTGGGCCATTGTGTGGGGCCCCACAGTGTCGGATGAGGATGGAGGGGACACCAACTCTGCCAACCCAGGCTTCCCACCACTGGGATACACTTTTGTCTCGCCACACGGGATGGCAACAGCACAGCCCAACTCCCACTCGCTTCTGCACAACGCGGGGCTTAACCTGCGCGAGACCCCAGCCACCCTGCGGCCCTTCTTGTTTGGGCCCCGGGGGGAAGGTAAACCTGCCCTTTGATCCTTTTCCCCCCCAACCCCCCCCATCCCCACAGGAGCAGCTCCTTCTGCAAAATTCAGAGGGCCCCAGCAGGAACCTCCCCTTGCACTGCTGCTCCCTGGGGAATGGTGGGAGTTGCCACGACATCCTCCTCTCCCCCTCTGTCTTGCAGGTGTGGATCCCCAGTTGTATGTCACCATCACCATCTCCATCATCATAGTCCTGGTTGCCACTGGGATCATATTCAAGTTCTGGTGAGTGGTGTTTGGGCTGATGGAGGCTGTCCCCACAGCCTGTCTGTAGGTGGGAGGGCAGGAGGACTGTGGGCTTGGGACCCATTTGTCTCAAGGGTGCAGATCTGGTGCTGTAAGCCCTTGCAAGGTTCGGCACATGGCTGAGCTGGGCTCTAAGACTGAGCATAGCCGTGTCCCATGAACCTCTTTGTCATTGAGGGCTGGGGCTTGCCTGATGGGGCAGTCTTTATCTCACCCCTTGTCTCTCTCCAAAGCTGGGATCGTAATCAGAAACGCCGACGTCACTCGGGGCAGCAGAGTGGTGGGAGGCAGCAAGAGAGCCAGCAGCCCCTCACGGACCTCTCCCCCACCACTGTCAGCATCCTGGGGCCCTATGGCGAATCCCTGGCCCCCACACCTGAGGCAGAGGAGTCCAGGCAGGGCCAGGAGAGTGTGGAGAAACTTGGGGGCCACAGGAAAAGCACGGCCTTCCAGCTCAACCGGTAAGTGGCCAGTGAGCTGGGGCAGGAGGGCGCGGCAGGAGGACAGGCAGGCTGAGGCAGGGCAAAGGAGCCGGTTGGTTAACAGGGGTGGTGGGACAGCATAAATGCCCATTGCTAATTAATTTTTGATTTCCTTTTCCTCCTAGAATCCCACTGGTGAACCTGTGACGCTCATGGGAGAAGCAGAGCTGGCTCCGTCCACCCTCCTGTCACAGCTGGCGAGCACAGACCCCTGCCACCTCTGCTATGTCTTTGTGCCATGGCCTGCCACCACCATTATTAACTAACTCCACCAGGACATGCCTGGGCAAACGGATGAGCCGGGCCTCCTCAGTCTCCTGCAGGGGGAAGGTTGAGGACCCTCCCCACCAACGCAGGACAGGGTGATGAGAGAGCAGGATGATGGGAGGGAAAACAGCTGGTGGTAGCGTGAAACCTTGGCCTCCCCGGCTCCTCTCCTAGCACACGTGCAGACATACACACACACACACACTCTTGGATCTCCATGACTCTCTCACCAGTGCATGCCTGACATTGGGGGTAGGTGAGGTGGAAAGGCATACCCCTGTCCCCATGGGCCCTAAACCCTCTGTGTGTCCCTTCCCATGTCGTGTGATTTGAAGTGAATGTCTGGAGTTCAGTGGCTGCAGGATAGCCCTTGGTGGCTCGGTCTCCCTGAGCTGGCATTCAGGTGATGGCAGGTTCTTCTGTTCCTGAGGCCTTGGCCCTCCCAAGGGTGGGTGGAGCTTGGGCAGAAGAGGCTCACACAGCACCTGGGCCCCCTCAGCAACCCATTTCCTTGAAGAAAACATTACCTCCTCTTGATGGAAGATATCCACATCTTTCCATTTTCTTTCTGCCTAACACTCCTCTGTTTTTTCTCTTCACCTTGTATGTTTCTTCATCTCTCTGTCCCAAATTTTTTTCTCTCAGTTCCTCGCTCCACCACTTTCTCTTGCCAGTTAAAGTTGGAAAAGGTTCCTTTAGCTTTCCAAATGTTTTGATCTCTTGGAATCCTCTTTGCTGTCCCCCTCCACCCCCTCAGTCTCCTTCAGCAAGGTTTTTCTGAAGAACATCACTCTGGTGATGTTCTTCAGAAAATCTGAGTCAAAGCCCTCAGCCCAGCACGTTATTTAGCAAGCATCTTGTATATTGGGATACTGCCGAAGTAGCAAAAGCATGGCATGCAGATATAGCTGGGTACAAGGAACTTGAATTTTGCCAGGCTGAGGTAGGGACTTGCTTTCAGACACTCATGCCACAGGCAACAAGCAGCAGACATGACTCTTAATGCCTGGGATGACAAAGAGCGATTTACAGTTGACCGTGGGAACATTTGAAAGGTTGCCATCTACTACTGGTAGGTCTCTCCTGGAATGCAAGGTGACTGGAGACCCACGAGGCAATGCTCACCAAGGGCACAAGAGGGGATATCTGAGGTGCCAGCCCCAGCTGGTTGGGGACAGAAACCAATGCACAGGTGTCGGTGCAAACTGTTTGCCTAAGCATGTACTTTGGGGCTGTGGTGGTCTGTACGGCAGGCAGCCACATTGTCAGTTACTTCTATGAGCAAGATCAGTGTGTCTCAACCTTTTCCTATGTGTGGACCCATGGGTATGACTTTAAGGAACTGTGAAATAGCAAATTTCAGCTTAATGACAATAGTTGCTCTCCCTTGGCTTTTGTGGACGCCTTCAAAGTACTTCACAGACCCCACATTGACAGCCACTGAGCTGAAATGATGCAAATTTAGATAAGGTTACCCCTATGCTGTACAAAAACCTTCAGTTGTTGGACTGATGTGGCCAGAGACAGGATATACACATCCACAATTTGAAGGCCTTAATGCACCATACAAGGCCTCTGACACAATTAATCTTGGAGAAAAAAAAATGGCCCCTTCATCTTTTATCTCTGCAGTAAAGGCATATTCTTTATAGGATAAAGCACAAGGAGTTTCATAAGAGGCCTGGTTCTGCCCATTTGCCTAGCTGAACTATTAAGTGATCTCAAGTCCCATGTGACTCAACATTTAAATGAGAGTATAAATTGCGATAAGTTTTGCAAAAACCAGTAGAGATTTGGAGAAAATGACAAGTCAAATAAAATCACTGGCTTATTAAAAGCACAGAATGGCTGAGAGATGTAGGTAGAAAAGGATTCTGGAGGTCTCAAGTTTAAGTGCAGATTGAGTCTCCACTTATAGGTGGAAATATTATTGCTTTACCCTAGAACAATCTATTACTGAGCCTTTTCCTTATTCAGGCTCCATTCAAGGCTTTGGTAGACATTCAAGCTGCAGATGGCCACGACAGAGAAGGGGGCAGATGATTAGCCGTGCCTGCTGCCCCATTCACCATGGCCCCCACCAGCTGAGGGCAGCTTTGGGCTGTTCCCCTTCTTGCTGGCCCATCAGTGCTGGGGAAGGACATCTGCACACAGTCTGCAAGAGGCTGCACTGCTTATTGCTGGCAGTTTACAATATAATGCCTTGAACTGGTTTAAGTGATCTGCCAGACCAGATTAATTAGCTTGCTCTTTGATCAATAGTGCTTGTTGAAACATGGCCAGAGTTTAGACTTTACCACTTCAAGCGCTGTCCTTGGACTTTCCCTTTCCACATGCTGAGTGGAGAGAAGGTCTGTAAAAAAGTGGCAGGGAGCTGCAGGAGTTTCCAACACTTGATACAGGGAAGCCCTGTGCTCAGCTGGCCAGGTTTTTGTAAACTCTACAAACAAATCAGACTTTTGTGTTTGGGGTTTTTTTTACTCCCTTTAACATGTCTCTGTTTTAGTTAAAAGTATCTCCAGGGAATTAAGCTTCTCATGGGTGCTGTGGTAAGGGGGATGCTCAGGAATGCAGTACAGAAAACTCTTACAATGACAGGAGCTTGGATATGCTGAACTTCTTTTCCAAGACCAATTTTCCTATACAAGTATGTTTTTATGACAGTCATTCACTCTTTCACACAAAATGGGTTAGATATGGGAAAAAAATTCATTGTCCTGCCCAAACTTTCATTGCTACATTTTGTTCCTGGAACAAAACATTCAAAGCATGCGTGGACACACAAGCTTCCTCCAGTCAATAAATGATCTCACTGGATCTATTTTCTCCATGGCCAGAGCCTTATAAAACACCTTCCCCTACACAGACAGGAGCCAGAGCATGCCTGTATTCTCTTCCCTGTTCCAACTAGTATTCTGTGAGATGCCCATGGATGGGTTGACAGCACCAAATACCAAGCCAGGGCAGAGGCCAGCACCTACTCAGTCACAGCCCAACAGGTTTCCCTGTCTTCTGGGTGACTGGAGGAGAAAGATCTGGATTAATTTTTTCCAGTGGCAATTTTACAGAGAGGAAAGATGTGCAGGGAAACCGACTGAAAATGTTCCTAGCCTTCGGATGAGCCTGCCCAACATTTCTGTGCAATTTAAAAGGGAACATACAGGTGGGCTGCGTGAGTTGAAGGCACTGTGTATGTGCTGGGTTCCTGGAGGGATGTGGCTTTGCGAGGACAGTGGGAAGGAAGATGGGTCTGGGAGAGAACCTCTCCCTTCCACCCTGTATTGTTTCAGGGCAGGAACTGGAGTCTCCCTCTGTTTACCCAGCAGAGTGGCATGACCACAAGGCCAAATCCTGCTTGGGCTTTCCCATCTGGTTGGCTGCAACTGGTAGGCAAGGGAGCAGACCTCTGGTGTGCACTTCCACAATGCTCTCCTGGTCTAGTTTATAGGGACTCACATCCAGCCAAGCATCCCATGGCTTCAGAGAGGGCTATCTACCTCTTCCTCAATGGCACCTAAGTGCCCTTGCAAATTTGGACCCTTCACTTCTTTTCCTGATAAGGAAAAATGCTTGGAAAGGAACTGTTTGTTCATTCCTTGCAAGTTCTCAAATATAATCACCTTCAGATTGCTCTGAATTAAACTATGGCACAGCCTTAGAGCTGAGTCCTGCAGCACAAAAGCCCTGGGCCAAACTCCAGTTCCCCAGTTGCATCCCCATTATGTTTCACTGCAGTCCTGGCCCTACCTTGGCAAGACCATAGAGGGGGGTGTGCCTCCCTTCATTGACTGCTGGCTCTCTACTCCTTTTTTCCTGTTGTTTTCCCTCTCCCGCTGTTTCCCCACTTCCCATTCCTGTCCTGTACCATGGTTTCCCTCCCAGTTACCTCTTCCCTCCTGCTGTTTCACTCTCCCCACTCCTCTCTTGTTCTCCCTTTGCCACTCAGTCTTGTTCTGCTGCAGCTCCCATCCTCCCCTCCATCCTCCCTCCTGCTTCACTGCTCAGCCTCATTCTTCCCCCTCCCCTGCCCTTGTGTGCTGTGATATATATTTTTGTAGGATTTCTCTTCTCCTTGTGGTGAAATATTCAATTCTTGTGGGATGTTAGTTTCAACATTTTTAAATAAACCTTTGCAAAATACTGGAAGCAGAGCTCTTATTGCTGTGGAAGAGACCATAACGGAGATACCAGAGTGGGATGAGAGGGACTTCACCCTGGGAAGACCACTGTGGGACAGGGGCTCAGACATCTGGCATCCCACACTCTCTTATTGGAGGGGGGGTGGGTAGACAGGACAATTTGGCCATGAGTCCATCTTGCCTTGGTCTCCTTGCTGGCCAGAGAGGCCCTTTTGACCCTCCTCATGCATTTCCATGCGAGGTGGCCCCTGATGGAGGAGGCCATGCACACCCACTTCTCCACCCAGAGCAGCTGTTCTGCCTCTGGAGCTGCTGCCTCCCAGCCATACTCTGGGGCTGCTTGTCACATGTTGGCTCATGCTGGGAGCCAGTGTGCCTGGGAGAGGTGAGAGAAGCTGAGGAGAAGGGAGGGAGACGGTGTGATACAGGCACAGAAGCCTCACTCACTCTGTTCCGCGTGGCTGCCTCCGCAATTTCTATTTACAGCCTTGCTGCCTCCCCTCCTGGCCACAGTGCTGCTGCTGCTGGTGGTTTCCAGGGCTGCTCTGTAATTAAGCATCTTTGTCTCCTGCAATTCCCCCACTTCACAAGCCCTGGCGGTGATTGGTGCTGGGGTGGGCGTGGAAGGGGTGCTGAAGACCAGCACCAGGCACAGTGACCACTCTGAAAGGCCACTCCCTGGCTATGGTAGGAGGATTGCTGGGTGCTGGGGACAGTCCCTGGTGCCTGCTCCCCACTCATGATCCGAGTCCTTAGGGCACTAGGAGCGGGTCCCTGATCCACTGCTTTACTGTTAGAGGAAGGAACAGGCTCCTCAGGCCAGACCTGATCTTGGACCCTGTCCTGGAGTCTCAGCCCACTGGAAGGACCCAGGATCACCTCCTGCTGAAGCAACACACCCCTTCATGTGGCACCCTGCGCTCTGGACAGGATCTCTGTGCCCCAGGCCCATCAAAGAGCAGACACAGGCCTGTAGTGGCTGTCCCAGGGCACGCATGTGTCAGAGGCTGAACAGCATCTCTTCTGCCCTCGTGCTGAATGTGGGAGGACAGAGTCCCTCACTCCTGTTGCTTTAGGTGGCTGGTCACCTGCCTCCTCTGGCTAATCCTCCCCAGTCAACTGCATACAGCAGCTCTGGGGCTTGGCAAGCTGAAGGAACTTGACTGAGGAGATAATAGATTCTCACTGGGCTGAAATTACAGACTCATGTACTCATTGGTGCAGTGAAATGTCTTGCATAAACCTCATCTGCTTCCAGCCAGAACTTCAGCCCTTCCTGCTGACTTCTTTGTCATCTAATGTTTTTGCTCTGGTGCACTCTCGGCAGAGGCTGAAGCTGCAGATGCTCACTCAAACATTCCCTTTCTTCACCAGAACTTGCTCTCTGTCTCACAGGAGAAGCTTTACAAGCTGTCTCTTTTACTTCTGGCTTCCTGAAACACTGACTTCCTGGTCTAGTCCCTTCCCACCACCACTCCCCACTACATCACTCTTGCCCACCTGCCCATGGTGGCTTCCCACCCTTCCAGTCTGGCCCCAGCCCTGACTCCTTCCCCAGCATTTGCTCAGCATCCTGTTCTCCAACAGGGAGCTAGAATGGAGAGCTGCATGTGGAATGAGGACAGCAGAGATACGAGGAACGGAAGCAATCATTTCAATCAAACACCTAAAAACTCTACAACCACATCAAGACACACACAAATCATACAGACAAGTAGTCAAACCCAAGCATAAGGTATTGCTGACCACTGTGATTTCCTGGGAAAGAGGGTACTTCAGAAAAACATTATGAAAACATCTCCCAAAGCTGGAATTGCCTCTGAGTGCCTTTTATATCCTGCAATAATCTAACCCACTATGAAATAAAAAAAATAAAATAATCAGGCAACTGTCAGCTTGAAGTGCTTGTCAATGCAGGGATTTGGCAGCAAGCTAGAGCATTCATTTGCCTCCTGTTCTCAAGGAGCTTCTCCAAAGCTGAGGCTGGAAGTTAGGACTCCATGAGGTCCGGCTCTGCCCTCCTCCCTGGGCCTGTGCTGTTGATTATTGCCACTTTGGATGCCTTTGCAGCACGCCCTATGGGAGAGCCAGCCCGATGCTATGGGTGGGAAAGCACCTGGGGAGCTGTAGGCATCACTGTGCTCCTCAGGGCCATGGTATGAGCTGGTCACAGCAGCATGCATGAGTTGTGATAACTCAAGCATAAGCCTCTGTGCAGAGGGAATGGACTGTTTAAGTTAGAGGTATCTCCACGCCCTGCTAAAGGGATGTGGATGTGTAGATGGCCATTTAATTAGGAGCAATGTACAACTTGAAACTGCTGTGAAGAATTGCCCTGAAACAAGCAACCACTCATTTCAGCATCATGTAAAGGAGTTAAGTAGTTCCCTTGGTTCATTCCTGCTTTGATCCTTGGAGGCAGAATTGAATCTTTATTGAGGGCTGTGTCTCCAAGTGCACATTGCACTCAGTGAATAATAGACCATTCAGTGATGTATTCCACATTGATCCAAAGCCCAGCTTTGTCTGGGAGTGACCAGAATACAAGCAAAACCATCTTCAACTTCAGATCAATCCCCACAAGGAATCTGGCAGGGAAACAAATGCCAGTCTCTGCTCCGCAAGCCAGTCCTGCATCTCTGAGGCTCCTAGTTAGAGCTCCAGTGGCAGGAGAGCAGGTGCTCTAGGGCAACCAGTCTAGTTGGAAGCCCAGACTTTGTCAACAGCTGGACATACAGCGAAGGTTCAACAAACAAGCAAGCAAACAAGCCTGGGGTGACTCATTTTCTGAATGTCAGAGGAACATAGTTTAATGTCTACAGCATGCACCAGTCAAATCTGCATTACAGCCTCACCTGGCTGCAGAGATGGTTGGTTTCTCAGTTAGTTTGCCTAAGGAAGGATGCTTGGATGGGCTTTGTGATTCTGTCAGGTACCATCCAAGCCTCGGTAAAGCTACCCAGAAAGTAGGAGCTTTCTGAACCCTTCCTAAACCAAGGGGTAGTCAGCGGTGGGTGTCCTCTGCTAGTGTCAGGGGAACCAATCTAGCCAGGCTACTGTACTGTGAACACAACCAACTTTGGTGGAATATATTCATTAATCAAAACATGAGTGCATCAGTTAAACACACCTACAGTGGAGGCTTGTGCCAGTCTCATTACATTCATTCAGGTCCCTTTGGTGACACCAGGATGAATTATTTAACCTTGAAACAGTTTATCTCCAATGCTTTTTTCTGCTTTGCCAATTTCTTTCTTGTGCAACATATTGCCTGTGAGCGAACATGACACAAGTGAGGTCTGAGGCTCTGCTTCGTGTTGCTTTGCGCTTGCAGTATATGCAACAGGAGCTGTATGGGGTGGTAGAGAGGTGTCATTCCCTCCTTTATAATGAGATTTCCCCCATTCCAAGCATCAGGACCTCCATGGCAAACTGAAGACCAAAACAACTGTCCTGGCTAAATGGGTATTTCTTGTAGCTACTCATGTAGGCCAGCTTACTTGCAGCTAGTGACACAGTGCAGTAATTCTGCAAATTTTCCCATGTAATCTGCAAGATAGAGGAGGACTGGGATGAAATGGTGACTAAGCATAATGCTATCTCTTCCCGGGTTTTGGTGACAGTTCTTTGCTGATGCTCAGGCAGTCCTGTGGAGAGAAACAAATTGCCTAACTGAAATAGAAGAAGCTGAAGCTGTTGAACACAGGCCTTAAAGAAGAGAGTTATGAGGGAGAAGGAACATGAGGGAGGACAGGAAAAGACAAGGTGAGGAGAAAGTGGGCAGAATGAGAAACTGTGACTAGGGTTAAGAGATGGGGCAGGAAGGGGAAGTAGTGTCAGAGGAAGGGATCAAGATGGAAATTTAGAACTAGGGGGCTTTAAAAGAGCATAGTAAAGTAAGACAAGATGGTTGAAGCAAGGGTCTGGGAGCTCACAGGAATCAGGGTGCTGCTGATACTGAAGCCCTGGTTTAGCCTGATTGCTTACTCAGCCCCCCCTGATCCTTTCAGCTGTCTCAGGAGCAGCAGCTGCATCCTCCCCTGCCTGCATCCTGCGAAGGATGGAGAGGCAGGTGTAATTGTACATGCTCAGAGCTCAGCTTCACTGATGCAGTGCAGACCCAGCCCACATGTCAGAGATGCAGGATTGTCCTTAAATGTCGGTCAGGGTTGAAAGTCCCTTTTGCAGGTTCAAAGGCCTCAGCCCTCCTGATGTTCCCTCTGAAGGATGATGCATTCCCACTTGAGAGATGTCATTCCCTTTTCTTGCCATCTTAGGTCATAATTTTCCAGGAGCTGAGATAGATTTTCCAGGAGCTACATCATCTGATCTACAGGGGCACCAAGAACTAAGCCACAGGGAGAGCACTCAGAACATGCACAGCATTGAGACCACCAAAAATGCAGCTGTCAGTATCTGCCCTTGCGTTCCCAGAGTCAGTATTTTGGCCTTGTGGCCTTTACCACTAAAGGTCAAGAACAGTACTACCTGGAGTGGTGCATGGTGAGAGAGGACTCCCTCAGACTCAGAGATGAATGCACTAGAAAGCCCAGAAAGAATGATGCACTAGAAAAGTGTTTTGCAAAGACGAAGCCAAGGATGCAAATGTGAAGGAGTGAGTAGTGGTATAATACAGTGAGCACCATCCTCTGCACCAGAAAGGCCTGGTAGAAAAGTAGCACATGCTTATGTAATGATAATGTGAATCCAAGCATCTATCAGGATGGTGGATGAAGGAAGAGGTTGGTGTTTTGCAACTTTTAAGCTGACTTTGCATTCTGGGTGGTTGTTGCCATTTGTTTTCTTTTTCTGTGATAACTGTACATCATTACTCTGCACAGTTCACTGCACAAATGATTTCACATACTTGCCTGAGCTGTGCTTTATTGTATTTTGCTTAAATATGCAAAATTGTATGCAACTCCATGTGACATCTTATGCAAATGACTTCTTGTATTACTGTGAAATTGATTTCAGTATGATCACAACTCTGACTCCAAAGCCATTGTTTAGACTTGAGCACTCACCCAGTTCCTCTGATCCTTCCAGTTATCTCAGAAGCAGCAGCCTGAGTCTCCCCCACCTGCCTCAGCCTTGATCCAGAGGCAACGTGCACTGGAGGTGACACAGATTAGATGAAGGTCACATTGCAGGCCTCTGCTGAGTTTGCCAGTGCAGTAGAGAGCAAGTATTTAATGAGGAATCTGGAACACTGAACCCATGTCCCAAAAGGGTTCACAGACCTGCACGCACAGGGAGCGATTTTTAATCCCTGCAGAGACAGGCTAGACTATGGACAGTGACACGCTATCCAGCAGTTCAATAGCTCACTAAAATGTCCAAAGGCATCTAAGCTTAGAAAAAAGCATTGGTGTTACAACATCAGGAACTAAAGTTGCTTTCTGGAGGAGCCTGTTTCTTAAAGATCTGCCCTTTATGGCAGTGGATCTGCAGATACAGGCAAACTCTTTATATATAGGTGTTTCACGTTCTTAAAAAGGTCAAATCCCATTAAAAACATCTGCTAAATACACCAGCCATAACACAGGCATCAGTACAATATCTACACTAATCTCTGAACATATACGAGCCATTTCAGCAACATTCTTCATGGTAATTTTCCATTTTCTCTTCTGCCTGGTTATGAGTCAGCAGTCAGGCTTGAAACCCCTAACCTTCATCATCGAGAAAGATGCAGATGTCACTCTGGCAATGCCTTAATCTTCTCCCATTTTATCCTTGTCTTGTATAATTCACTGTGGCCTGGCAGTGAAGTATTTTATGCAAGGTTTTCTGCTTTGGGCAGCTGAGTGCAGACGGGTACCTAGAGGCAGGGGTGGCTGGGAGCTGTGTGCTGTGTCCCAGGGCTGCTGGTGTCCAGGGCTGGCAGCGGGAAGGAGCGAGGCAGGAGGTACTTCAAGGCTAATGCCACAGGTTCACTGTAGCACTCAGCCCATGGCTGCCCTTGGAGAGCTGCTGTCATTTTCACCTTTGACAGTTGCTCCTGGGGCATCCCCTTCTCTCATCCCCTTTTGCCATCCTGTGCCAAACTAGTCTCATCTGATTGACTGCCCTCTCTGGGAAAGGGGTGAACAGGGGGCCCAGCCCAGGCTGGATACTGAGCCTTGGTTAATGAAGATGAGTGAAGACAGTGGAGGAGATGGCCTCAAAGCCCCTGTGTGCCCAGCTCACAAGGGTGTACACTCCTTTGGGGTGCAGTGTGGAGAAGTCCTCTTCTGCTCATCAAAAATGCCCTCAGATCTACCAGACACCCAGCTGTCACCCGAGGTAATTGGTCCTGGGCCTGCCTGTCACATGCTGTCCTCTCCAATTTCCATGCTAGTTTTCTGGGTGCTGGAGGCAGCCGGGATGCGCATCCGGTGCTTTCTGAGTAATTACAGCCCTATACTCTCTGCAGCATCTACAGCTTCAAACGGCCAGCACAGTTTCCAGGCAAGCCCTGGGCACCTGGCTTAGCTTGTGCTGCTTTAAGAGCAAAGTTATTATGAAAATGTCCTGCAATTGCCTAAGAAGAGAGGACTGGCAGAGGTCTCCTGGCTTGCGGCAGGCAGCCCCATTTCATACTCTTGCTCAGAAACTTCCAGTCCCAAAACAAGTTCAGTCTCCTGGCCTCACTGCTGTTGTTGAAAGGCTGTTCCAGATCCTTGCATTGGCAGGTAGGAAGCTCCTTCTAATTTCCAACCTCAGTGGACCAACGTGTGATAATTCATTATTATGCCAGCATTGTCCCCAGACTTAAATTCAATGTCAAAATCCTTTGTTAATACAGAGATAATGCTGCTTGGTGATAGCTCATTCCTTCCCAGAACATTATACTCATCAAAATGCAAACTTGTGGAAAACCAGGACATTTAGTGTTAAAGTACATGCCCAGGCAACCTTACTTCTTCTCCTTCAGAGCTGGAAGCTGCCAAGGGGACTGCCAGCTCTCCATCTGCATTCACTGTGTTAAGTATAAAATGTTCTGTGATAACTCAATGGAGCATTCCCTGGGATGGTGAGCACCAGAGCGGGTGAGCAAGGAGGGGAGAGCCAGTCCCTTAGAGGCAGGCAGAGGGGCATGCCTGACTCCCATCTCTGTGACAAAAGGCAAAGTGTTTCTGTGCATGGGACACCCTGGTTTTCAGTGCAGTGCTTTCAAGGAGAGAAGGAGGTCATACATGACTAGGATGTCCTGGGGTGAAGATTTCACCACTCACTCCATTCTGCAACGATACCAAAAAGAAAAACTTTCTGGCAAGCATCAGTTTATGAAAAGGCAGGCATGTGGCTTCAGTGCTCTGGGAAGAACATCACCATTATTCACTGAGAGAGCACACCCTGACCCACTGCACTGCAAAGTCACTGTGGTGGGGGAGAGCCATCTCCAGCAGCAAGTTTAGCTAGCCCAGCAGATTTGGCCCTACCACAGCTGGGGAGGACTTGCGTGGTTCCTGGCAGCAGCAAGCCATTCGCCCTTTCATGCAGCTGCAGTCATGCTGTTTCTACCACAGAGGCTACTGTGTCTAACGTGAAGAATTCTAGGAGGTTGCCATGAGCTTCAGCCCTGGGCTATCAAAATTAAGAGCAAGGAATTCAGGCCAAGATTGCCAGCTGGGCCACAGAGATGAACAGCACACAAGAGCCAGGGCTGAAAATTTTGGCAGTTTTAATACATGGTGATTACAAAAGCTTCAAGCACAGAAGCAAAGAATAGCCAGCGGGACTCCTTCTCTACACCCCTCCCCAAATTATCCAGGCTGCTGCCATTTCCAGCTTACCTTCCTCACTGCATTAAACCATTAGTGCTTTAGAAAATTCTAACGTTTAAAAAAGTTTCTTACAGTCTTTGCTGCTGGGTACATATTTCCTAAGCAGTGCTTTACAGGAGGTTCAGTATGAAGTGCAGCCATGAATCAGGTCCTGCCCTAGACAGGCTGCTCAGTGTCCTTCTGTCCAGCCAGGCTTTGTGCTGGGCTCCTGCTCTCCAGCAGTTTTGGGATGTTAAGCAGCATTTCTTAAATTTATTGCCTTCTTTCTGTAGTTCTTAACATGTGAATTGCATGCAGGACTTGCCCTCTGACTAGAATGGTCTCCTTGCTGACCAAGAAGGGCAGCTGGCCATGCCTGCCATGGCAAGGACATGCAGGTGATGGGAGCTGATCTGGGGGACACTAGGACTGTCAGCTAGCAGGCCTGAAGGGCTCCACTCCAGAGAAAGGATAGTGGAAATGAGCAGAGAGTGATTTCTCAGGTGGCAGCAGCTCCCCAGACAGAGACAAAGGTTTCTATGACAGATGCTCGCTCTGCCTGCATGGCTGGAGGAAACAAAGCCCCAGGTGACTGCTGAGGGAGTCCCTGGAAAACACAAGCATCCTTGCTAAAATGAGGCCCAACAATGACACAAGATTTTCTAGGAACTCGTGTGCATCTAAATGACACTGAGAACTGTCCTAAGGATGTGGAGATCCTCATGCCAGCCTGCCAGCTGAGTGGGAAGGAGACATTTGAACCTGCAGAGCAGTACCTGCTGCAGTTCTGGACTCACTGCTTTCAATGAGGGACTGGGCAGGAAAAGTGTGTCCCTGGGTCCCACCTACCTCTGAGTGGAATACTTGGCAACCTCTGGATTCCCTAAAGCTATATTTAAAGTTGGAGATGTTCCCACCTGGAGAAACAGTAAATAATTGAGGAGCTTGGCTTTTGAGTCTATCAAGAGACCTCCAGGAACAAGTTCACAACTACTGTGCTCAGCTTGAATAGTGGAAAACTACAAAGAAACCAGACAGCACTGTGGACCGTGAGGAACATAAAGATGGACCTACAAAATGAGAAAATGATAGTGCTCTGTCAAATAGACAGAACATGCTTATAGATACAGGCAGCTGGACCTGCTTGCCTCTGAAACAAGAATGAAATCAAATCCTGATGGGATGCATCAACAAGTGCTGAGGGAGCTGGCAGGTGTTGTTACAAGGCCACTCTCAATGATCTTTGGTTGATCATAGCACCTGGGAGAAGTACCTGAAGACTGGAGGAAAGCAAAGATCACTCCTATCTTCAAGAAGGACAAAAAGAAGGACTGACCTACAGGCCAATTAGCCTCATCTTGATCCCTAGGAAGGTGATGGAGCAGCTAATCCTGGAAACCATTTGCAAGCACATGGACGACAAGAAAATCAACAGGAATAGTTTGCATGGATTCATCAAGAGGAAGTCACACTTGATCAACCTGGTATCCTTCTAAGATGAAATGACTGGTGTCGTAGACAAGAGAAGTGCTGTGAATGTTGCTTATCTTCAGTAGGGCCTTTGACACTGTCTCCCATATGATCTTCGTTGATAAACTGTTGACGTATGGGCTGGATAAGCAGACAGGGAGGTGGGTTGAAATCTGGCTGAATGGCTGGGCCCAAAGTGTGGCAAAGTCTAGTTGGAGGTCAGTACCTAGTACTGAACCCCTGTGGTTACAAGGGGTGTGTCTAGTCCTGTTCAATGTCTTCATTAATGATGTGGATGATGGGGCAGAGTATATCATCCACAAGGTTGCTGATCACATCAAAGTGGGAGGAAGAGCAGATACACCAGAGGATCACGCTGTCATCCAGAGGGACCTCAACAGGCTGGAAAAATGAGATGACAGGAATCTCATGAAATTCAACAAGGAGAAATGCAGAGTCCTGCTTCTGGGGAGGAGCAACCCCAGGTACCAATGCATGCTAGGGGCCACCCAACTAAGAAGCAGCTTTGCAGAAAAGGACCTAGGGGTCCTGGTGGATACCAAGTTGAACAGGAGCCAGCAATGTGCCCTTGTCACAAAGAAGGCAAATGGTATCCTGGGCTGCATTACACAAAGTATAACCAGCAAGTCAAGGAAAGTAATCCTTCCCCTCTACTCAGCTCTGGTGAGGCCACATCTGGAGTCCTGTGTGCAGTTCTGAGCTTCTCAGTACGAGAGACACAGACATACTGGAGACAGGCCTATGAAGAGCTGCTAAGACGATCAAGGTACTGGAGCATCTCTCCTATGAGGAAAGGCTAAGAGACTAGAGACTGTTTAGCCTGGAGCAGAGAGGGCTCAGGAGGATCTTATCAGTGCACATAAACACCTGAAGGAAAAGTGCAAAGAGGAGGGAGCCAGGCTCTTTTCAGTGGTGTCCAGCGAGAGATCCAGAGGCAATGGGCACAAACTGAAAGACGGGAGGCTCCCTCTGAATACCAGGAAACCCTTTTTTACTGTGAGAGTGACTGGGAACTGGCACAGGTTGCCTAGAGAAGTTGTGCAGGCTCCCTCCTTAGAGATACCCAAAAGTCACCTGGACATGGTCCTAGACAACTGGCTCTAGGTAGACCTGCTTGAGCAGGGGGAAGTTGGACCNTGGCCATGCCTGCCATGGCAAGGACATGCAGGTGATGGGAGCTGATCTGGGGGACACTAGGACTGTCAGCTAGCAGGCCTGAAGGGCTCCACTCCAGAGAAAGGATAGTGGAAATGAGCAGAGAGTGATTTCTCAGGTGGCAGCAGCTCCCCAGACAGAGACAAAGGTTTCTATGACAGATGCTCGCTCTGCCTGCATGGCTGGAGGAAACAAAGCCCCAGGTGACTGCTGAGGGAGTCCCTGGAAAACACAAGCATCCTTGCTAAAATGAGGCCCAACAATGACACAAGATTTTCTAGGAACTCGTGTGCATCTAAATGACACTGAGAACTGTCCTAAGGATGTGGAGATCCTCATGCCAGCCTGCCAGCTGAGTGGGAAGGAGACATTTGAACCTGCAGAGCAGTACCTGCTGCAGTTCTGGACTCACTGCTTTCAATGAGGGACTGGGCAGGAAAAGTGTGTCCCTGGGTCCCACCTACCTCTGAGTGGAATACTTGGCAACCTCTGGATTCCCTAAAGCTATATTTAAAGTTGGAGATGTTCCCACCTGGAGAAACAGTAAATAATTGAGGAGCTTGGCTTTTGAGTCTATCAAGAGACCTCCAGGAACAAGTTCACAACTACTGTGCTCAGCTTGAATAGTGGAAAACTACAAAGAAACCAGACAGCACTGTGGACCGTGAGGAACATAAAGATGGACCTACAAAATGAGAAAATGATAGTGCTCTGTCAAATAGACAGAACATGCTTATAGATACAGGCAGCTGGACCTGCTTGCCTCTGAAACAAGAATGAAATCAAATCCTGATGGGATGCATCAACAAGTGCTGAGGGAGCTGGCAGGTGTTGTTACAAGGCCACTCTCAATGATCTTTGGTTGATCATAGCACCTGGGAGAAGTACCTGAAGACTGGAGGAAAGCAAAGATCACTCCTATCTTCAAGAAGGACAAAAAGAAGGACTGACCTACAGGCCAATTAGCCTCATCTTGATCCCTAGGAAGGTGATGGAGCAGCTAATCCTGGAAACCATTTGCAAGCACATGGACGACAAGAAAATCAACAGGAATAGTTTGCATGGATTCATCAAGAGGAAGTCACACTTGATCAACCTGGTATCCTTCTAAGATGAAATGACTGGTGTCGTAGACAAGAGAAGTGCTGTGAATGTTGCTTATCTTCAGTAGGGCCTTTGACACTGTCTCCCATATGATCTTCGTTGATAAACTGTTGACGTATGGGCTGGATAAGCAGACAGGGAGGTGGGTTGAAATCTGGCTGAATGGCTGGGCCCANTACCACAGCTGGGGAGGACTTGCGTGGTTCCTGGCAGCAGCAAGCCATTCGCCCTTTCATGCAGCTGCAGTCATGCTGTTTCTACCACAGAGGCTACTGTGTCTAACGTGAAGAATTCTAGGAGGTTGCCATGAGCTTCAGCCCTGGGCTATCAAAATTAAGAGCAAGGAATTCAGGCCAAGATTGCCAGCTGGGCCACAGAGATGAACAGCACACAAGAGCCAGGGCTGAAAATTTTGGCAGTTTTAATACATGGTGATTACAAAAGCTTCAAGCACAGAAGCAAAGAATAGCCAGCGGGACTCCTTCTCTACACCCCTCCCCAAATTATCCAGGCTGCTGCCATTTCCAGCTTACCTTCCTCACTGCATTAAACCATTAGTGCTTTAGAAAATTCTAACGTTTAAAAAAGTTTCTTACAGTCTTTGCTGCTGGGTACATATTTCCTAAGCAGTGCTTTACAGGAGGTTCAGTATGAAGTGCAGCCATGAATCAGGTCCTGCCCTAGACAGGCTGCTCAGTGTCCTTCTGTCCAGCCAGGCTTTGTGCTGGGCTCCTGCTCTCCAGCAGTTTTGGGATGTTAAGCAGCATTTCTTAAATTTATTGCCTTCTTTCTGTAGTTCTTAACATGTGAATTGCATGCAGGACTTGCCCTCTGACTAGAATGGTCTCCTTGCTGACCAAGAAGGGCAGCTGGCCATGCCTGCCATGGCAAGGACATGCAGGTGATGGGAGCTGATCTGGGGGACACTAGGACTGTCAGCTAGCAGGCCTGAAGGGCTCCACTCCAGAGAAAGGATAGTGGAAATGAGCAGAGAGTGATTTCTCAGGTGGCAGCAGCTCCCCAGACAGAGACAAAGGTTTCTATGACAGATGCTCGCTCTGCCTGCATGGCTGGAGGAAACAAAGCCCCAGGTGACTGCTGAGGGAGTCCCTGGAAAACACAAGCATCCTTGCTAAAATGAGGCCCAACAATGACACAAGATTTTCTAGGAACTCGTGTGCATCTAAATGACACTGAGAACTGTCCTAAGGATGTGGAGATCCTCATGCCAGCCTGCCAGCTGAGTGGGAAGGAGACATTTGAACCTGCAGAGCAGTACCTGCTGCAGTTCTGGACTCACTGCTTTCAATGAGGGACTGGGCAGGAAAAGTGTGTCCCTGGGTCCCACCTACCTCTGAGTGGAATACTTGGCAACCTCTGGATTCCCTAAAGCTATATTTAAAGTTGGAGATGTTCCCACCTGGAGAAACAGTAAATAATTGAGGAGCTTGGCTTTTGAGTCTATCAAGAGACCTCCAGGAACAAGTTCACAACTACTGTGCTCAGCTTGAATAGTGGAAAACTACAAAGAAACCAGACAGCACTGTGGACCGTGAGGAACATAAAGATGGACCTACAAAATGAGAAAATGATAGTGCTCTGTCAAATAGACAGAACATGCTTATAGATACAGGCAGCTGGACCTGCTTGCCTCTGAAACAAGAATGAAATCAAATCCTGATGGGATGCATCAACAAGTGCTGAGGGAGCTGGCAGGTGTTGTTACAAGGCCACTCTCAATGATCTTTGGTTGATCATAGCACCTGGGAGAAGTACCTGAAGACTGGAGGAAAGCAAAGATCACTCCTATCTTCAAGAAGGACAAAAAGAAGGACTGACCTACAGGCCAATTAGCCTCATCTTGATCCCTAGGAAGGTGATGGAGCAGCTAATCCTGGAAACCATTTGCAAGCACATGGACGACAAGAAAATCAACAGGAATAGTTTGCATGGATTCATCAAGAGGAAGTCACACTTGATCAACCTGGTATCCTTCTAAGATGAAATGACTGGTGTCGTAGACAAGAGAAGTGCTGTGAATGTTGCTTATCTTCAGTAGGGCCTTTGACACTGTCTCCCATATGATCTTCGTTGATAAACTGTTGACGTATGGGCTGGATAAGCAGACAGGGAGGTGGGTTGAAATCTGGCTGAATGGCTGGGCCCAAAGTGTGGCAAAGTCTAGTTGGAGGTCAGTACCTAGTACTGAACCCCTGTGGTTACAAGGGGTGTGTCTAGTCCTGTTCAATGTCTTCATTAATGATGTGGATGATGGGGCAGAGTATATCATCCACAAGTTTGCTGATCACATCAAAGTGGGAGGAAGAGCAGATACACCAGAGGATCACGCTGTCATCCAGAGGGACCTCAACAGGCTGGAAAAATGAGATGACAGGAATCTCATGAAATTCAACAAGGAGAAATGCAGAGTCCTGCTTCTGGGGAGGAGCAACCCCAGGTACCAATGCATGCTAGGGGCCACCCAACTAAGAAGCAGCTTTGCAGAAAAGGACCTAGGGGTCCTGGTGGATACCAAGTTGAACAGGAGCCAGCAATGTGCCCTTGTCACAAAGAAGGCAAATGGTATCCTGGGCTGCATTACACAAAGTATAACCAGCAAGTCAAGGAAAGTAATCCTTCCCCTCTACTCAGCTCTGGTGAGGCCACATCTGGAGTCCTGTGTGCAGTTCTGAGCTTCTCAGTACGAGAGACACAGACATACTGGAGACAGGCCTATGAAGAGCTGCTAAGACGATCAAGGTACTGGAGCATCTCTCCTATGAGGAAAGGCTAAGAGACTAGAGACTGTTTAGCCTGGAGCAGAGAGGGCTCAGGAGGATCTTATCAGTGCACATAAACACCTGAAGGAAAANCTGTTCAATGTCTTCATTAATGATGTGGATGATGGGGCAGAGTATATCATCCACAAGTTTGCTGATCACATCAAAGTGGGAGGAAGAGCAGATACACCAGAGGATCACGCTGTCATCCAGAGGGACCTCAACAGGCTGGAAAAATGAGATGACAGGAATCTCATGAAATTCAACAAGGAGAAATGCAGAGTCCTGCTTCTGGGGAGGAGCAACCCCAGGTACCAATGCATGCTAGGGGCCACCCAACTAAGAAGCAGCTTTGCAGAAAAGGACCTAGGGGTCCTGGTGGATACCAAGTTGAACAGGAGCCAGCAATGTGCCCTTGCCACAAAGAAGGCAAATGGTATCCTGGGCTGCATTACACAAAGTATAACCAGCAAGTCAAGGAAAGTAATCCTTCCCCTCTACTCAGCTCTGGTGAGGCCACATCTGGAGTCCTGTGTGCAGTTCTGAGCTTCTCAGTACGAGAGACACAGACATACTGGAGACAGGCCTATGAAGAGCTGCTAAGACGATCAAGGTACTGGAGCATCTCTCCTATGAGGAAAGGCTAAGAGACTAGAGACTGTTTAGCCTGGAGCAGAGAGGGCTCAGGAGGATCTTATCAGTGCACATAAACACCTGAAGGAAAAGTGCAAAGAGGAGGGAGCCAGGCTCTTTTCAGTGGTGTCCAGCGAGAGATCCAGAGGCAATGGGCACAAACTGAAAGACGGGAGGCTCCCTCTGAATACCAGGAAACCCTTTTTTACTGTGAGAGTGACTGGGAACTGGCACAGGTTGCCTAGAGAAGTTGTGCAGGCTCCCTCCTTAGAGATACCCAAAAGTCACCTGGACATGGTCCTAGACAACTGGCTCTAGGTAGACCTGCTTGAGCAGGGGGAAGTTGGACCAGATGACCTCCAGAACTCTCAACCTCAGTTACTCTGTGATTCTTTGAGACCACTTACTGGGAATGGTCCCTAAATTGTGCTACAGTGGAAAGTTTGCCAGATGTGTTGTGACTAGGTAACACCGCTGCTGCTGAGCTTAGCTCTTTGGGAACTACAGCATGAGGAGGAAGATGAAGTAACCCTGGGAGATAAGCTGTCCGTGATACAGTGAGAGGAAGCAAGGCAGCTGGTGAGTTTTTCCTGATGTTGTAAACAAATTCCTGAACATTATGTTTATTTGAAACTTGGGAGCCCTGCCCAAAGGGATGTGTTCCTGACACAGGGAAAGCTCTGGGATATGATAAAGGGGCAAGAGCTGCTGAAACCTGAAACGCTGCCCAGAGTGATGCAGCCCAAGCCTGTTGCTCTAAAAACCTCTCAGTGCGTCTGAGTGTGTAATGAAATGGTGCGCAGACTTGATGCATCCCTGATGTTACAGACTGTTAAAACACTGGTAGCAGACTGTTTTTCCAGGCTTTTGGAGCTTACCCAAAAGGCTCCTGGAAGACCCTGTTATCCCCAGGACCCCAAAAGCAGACTACTTGTCCAGCACAGCATTTTATCCTGGCTGGATTTGCTTCCTGCTCCTTCAGCTTGCCACAGCCTGAAGCCACTCTCCTAAAGCCCCTTTCTCATTCCTGTCAGGTAGCAACTGTACATATGAACTAGCTTCCCCTCAAGAATCACAGAATCACGGAGTGTTAGGAATTGGAAGGGACCTCGAAAGATCATCTAGTCCAATCCCCCCGCCAGAGCAGGATCACCTAGATCAAGTCACACAGGAACACATCCATGTGGGTTTTAAACATCTACAGAGGTGTCTTCACAACCTCCCTGGGCAGCCTGTTCCAGTGCTCTGTCACCCTCACTGTGAAGAACTTTTTTCTCATATTTATGTGGAACCTCCTATGTTCCAGCTTATACCTGTTGCTGCTTGTCCTATCATTGGATGTCACTGAGAAGAGCCTGGCTCTGTCCTCCTGACACTCACCCTTTACATATTTATAAACATTAATGAGGTCACCCCTCAGTCTCCTCTTCTCCAACCTAAAGAGACCCAGCTCTCTCAGCCTTTCCTCATAAGGGAGATGTTCCACTCCCTTAATCATCTTAGTGGCTTTGCGCTGGACTCTCTCCAGCAGTTCCCTGTCCTTCTTGAACTACGAGGCCCAGAACTGGACACAATATTCTAGATGTGGTCTCACCAGGGCAGAGTAGAGGGGGAAGAGAACCTCTCTCGACCTACTAACCACACCCCTTCTAATACACCCCAGGATGCCATTGGCCTTCTTGGCCACAAGGGCACATTGCTGGCTCATGGTCATCCTGCTGTCCACCAGAACCCTCAGGTCCCTCTCTCCTACGCTGCTCTCCAACAGGTCAGTCCCCAACCTATACAGGAACCTGGGGTTGTTCTTGCCCAGATGCAAGACTCTACACTTGCCCTTGTTATATTTCATTAAATTTCTCCCCACCCAACTCTCCAGCCTGTCCAGGTCTCGCTGGATGGCAGCACAGCCTTCTGGTGTTTCAGCCACTCCTCCCAGCTTGGTGTCATCAGTAAA
>VYZX01001580.1:3259-21363 GCA_013401335.1 Brachypteracias leptosomus | reverse complement strand
CAGCAAGCTGTACTCACTGCATAGTGGTCGTGTCTGTCCATCCCCCCCCCCCCCCAATCCTGAGTCAGGCACTAGACCAGCACTAACCTTGTCCAGGTGTAAACCAGTTCCAGGACCTATTACTCATTCCTTTGACACCGAAACCCAGCAGAATGAAACCCTTTCAGCTCTGTTGTCTACACAGGCATATATGGTACATTTAGTTCAGATGGGCTTTTGTATATTTCTCCAAAGAACTGAGTCTTTTCTGAGACACTGGGTTTTAAACTTCCTTCCTCAGAGGGCTTATGGGAGCAGGCGTCATGTGGGAGAAACATCAAGCAGTCACCTGCATAGAGAGCACAAGACTTTGGACTGATCTTTTACCCTTTAAGGAAAAACTCTTTGGAGGATGGAGCAGGAAAATTTGGTCTTATGGGCCCGCATTCAGCACCTCTTTTCTTATAATGCTGTGCTTGTAGTGCTAACCTGCTCTGCCTGCCAAGGAAGTACAGCAAATTGCAGGGAGAAGTAAATCTGTGCAGCCTTAAAAAGAGCCAAACTATGAAGAGAAAGGGACTCCCCAACTCAATAATAGCTGAGCTCCTTCCCTTCTATAATGGCTTATTTCACAGAGCACATTGCCATATATAAAATGGATTTCTGGAGAGAAGCTGGTCTCTGAATTTCAGAGACATGAATTTGATGTATGGACCACTCAGTGTATAAAGAATTGGCTAAATGGTCACACTCAAAGAGTTGTGATCAATGGCTCGATGTCCAAGTGGAGACCAGTGAGGAGTGGTGTTCCGCAGGGATCAGTACTGGGACCAGTGCTATTTAACATCTTTGTCAGTGACAAGGACAGTGGGATCGAGTGCTCCCTCAGCAAGTTTGCAGACAACACCAAGCTGTGTGGTGTGGTGGACATGCTGGAGGGAAGGGATGTCATCCAGAGGGACCTTGACAGGCTTGAGAGATGGGCCCATGACAACCTCATGAAGTTCAACAAGGCCAAGTGCAAGGACCTGCACCTGGGTCAGGGCAACCCCAAGCACAAATACAGGCTGGGCAATGAGTGGATTGAGAGCAGCCCTGAGGAGAAAGACTTCGGGGTGCCAGTTGACGAAAAGCTCAACATGAGCCAGCAATGTGCAAATGCAGCCCAGAAAGCCAGCTGTATCCTGGGCTGCATCAGAAGAAGCGTGGCCAGCAGATCGAGAGAGGTGATTCTGCCCCTCTACTCTGCTCTTGTGAGACCTCACCTGGACTATTGCGTCCAGCTCTGGAGCCCCCCAGCACAAGAAGAACATGGACCTGTTGGAGAGGGTCCAGAGGAGGGCTACAAAGATGATTAGAGGGCTGGAAAACCTCTCCTAGAAAGACAGGCTGAGAGAATTGCGCTTGTTCAGCCTGCAGAATAGAAGGCTCAAGGGAGACCTTATTGTGGCCTTCCAGTATCTGAAGGGGGCCTACAAGAAGTCTGGAGAGGGACTTTTTGCAAGGGTCTGAAGTGATAGGACAAGGGGTAATGGGTTCAAACTGGAAGAGGGTAGATTTAGATTAGAAATTAGAAGGAAATTCTTTACTCAGAGGGTGGTGAGACACTGGAACAGGCTGCCCAGGCAGGTTGTGGATGCTGCATCCCTGGAGGTGTTCAAGACCAGGTAGGATGAGGTCCTGGGTGGCCTGGTCTAGTGGGAGGTGTGCCTGCCATGGCAGGGGGGTTGGGTCCTTTCCAACCTAAACGATTCTACGATTCTGTAAGTTCACCCCTTTCAGCCTTTTGCTAAGCTGAAGAAGCCAGCCTCCCTGCACATCCGCTCACATGGAGAGCAGGGGGAGGCACGGAGACAAGACTCTGTTATTCTGACTCCCCTACACTGCTGCCAGCCCTGAACCCACTTCAGAATATGGGTGACAAATTGTATATAGCATCCTAAATAAGATTAACATAATGATCTCTTTAAAACTGTTGTTTTTGTGATCACATCACATCGGAGCTTGATAATCACCTTGTGAATGACGAACGCACCCAGATCTGTCTTTTCTTCTGTCATTTCTAACCAGTGAATCTCTGTGTGTAAAAGACATTGCTTTAGCAGAAGCAAAGAACAGGACCTCACACTTCTCTGCTCCAGACTGTGAGGAATTCTTCTAAAAGCATTTAATCAGCAAACTTCCTTTTCATGCTGCTTTTTTGCTGAGCTAGAGCCATTACTGCAGGCAGAATTATTCCTAAGGCCAGTAACATTCCTCCATGGTGGCAGTTCCCTTTTGACTCCACATGTCATCTGCCTTTCCCTAGCATTTTACCCACCTAAAATTCTACTAGTTCCTTTCATTTCAGCTTATCTAGCTGTCTTCCAGCCTTTACTGCATCAGATGCCCTGTTGAAATCCAGATAGATTAGATTTACGAATTTTTTTTTTGTTCAGGTAAGAGAAAGGAAGTAAAGAAAAGGATCAAGTTAATGGCACACCGTGCTTTTGTTGATAAACCCATTCTGTATTTGACTCCATTTTCCACTTAATGCTGTAGCTTTAATTTTGTTTTCCTTCTGTAATTTGTTCTTAACCTTATGCTCTATTGAGACTAGACTAATGGGTTTACAGCTGCCCAGAGTACTTTGTTTTCTCTCTTCCTGAAATATAGCTCCCTTTTTCCCACCCTGGCAGGCTTGCCCTGAATTTGATGGATATGCTGCAAATCTTTGCTCCCCAAACCGCAGTTTCCTCAGCCAGTTTTGAAAAAACACGAACATGGAGGTGAGCTGGTGAGCTCCAATCTTGCTGTGTTAAGAGCTTCTCAAGTTTTGCTTTTGCCTTAATACAATAATTATCTGCTCTTCACCCTTTCTTCTATTCTCTTCTCCCACCTTTTTCAGCATCATACTCCTTAATGAGAAATGGTATGAGGCAGCTGTAAAGACCCAGAGGTGCTTTAGAGGCGCTATGGTCAACACTGAAGATGGTGTGAGGAGTGCATTAGCCAAGCACTCGCCACTGTGCTCTCCTGGTGGACTAAATGCTGTAGTTTAGGCTAGTGGGGAGGTGCGTTTTGAGAAAGAGGGAAATTGTGATGTAGCTGTATTACTTCTGAATGAGAATGGAGATCCCCTGAAACCCATTACAGATTCTCTGACTGCACAGAAACATGCACACACCTAAGCCAAGAATGTAAAGGAGTTACTAAAATTTCTCTACTTTTGAAGAGGTGAGAGTGTGAGGGAGAACTCTTATATGCTGCAGTATAGTTTTAAATGGCATTTCGGTGACTGCTGCTGTTCAGAAGAACATGGATGTCACAGCTTAAGGAGTCACATCTCTCAAGTGGATGGGAATAATAATTTCCCTGGATCTGTTGACTACATTTTTTGCTAATGCAGCCTAGGTTGCACGGATCCTTCATTGCTTGAAGGACTCACTGCTGAATCATGTTCAAAATGCATCTTGAGACTTTTTTGTAGTGATCTAATAAAATCCATTTTAGTTTAAGCCTGTTGGAATTACTGCCAGAGAGAAGCTACCACTCCATTTTGCCTGTGCACGAGTGGTGTGACCATGCAAGAGAAATCCCACTCAGGCACTTCTGATCTGACTGTGACTTTTGCCTTGTGCTGAAGGTCCTCGGGTTCCTCCTTTCAAATTATGGGATTTGTATTCATGGCACATTGGCCAGAAGGTTCAGTGACTAGTTGCCTTTACTACAGTGGCCAAATAAACTCAGTCTGTAGCTAAGGTTGTTCAATCTCAGGTTGCCATGTTCCTGCCCAACAGGGACCCCCATGCCCCTAGTTCCAGAGCAACCTACTTCTTTCAGTGTAAAAGCAGTGGACTGTTGCCGCATATGCTTCTAATTCCAAAAGGAATCCTAGGTGTGTGGTTCCTGCTCCTTGCCTGTAAGAGAGTAGATGCCATTAAAACGCCATGATGCAGGATAACACACACTGTGACTCTCTGTTATTGTGTATTTCTCAAACCTTAAACAACACTAACCAGAGAAGTTACCAAGCTGGGGAAGATGCAATCTATTTCCACGCAGTGGAAAAAAACATCCCCTCAGAAATGATATGCTGAAATGCTTTCTGCTGTGTGCTGCCAGGGGACTTAAATCATCTGATTGCCAAAAAGATGTCAGTTCCCTGAAAGAGTGAAGACAACACGCCTTGCTGAGACATGTACTCACAAGATTAAAATACCAGCTTCAGGATAAACCTAATATTGTCTCACAAGCAGATGAAAATTTGGGCAAGAATGAACAGGCTCCATCCTTAAAACATGTGTTACTATCTCATCACACCTTCCAAGCACATCTGTGCTTCTCTGCCTGCTGCTCAGGTACAATCAAGTAATTCATGTACCACTAGAGGTAGCTTAGTGAATACATCAGGTCAGGTCTACCAGCTCTAGAAGCCAACCAAGAAGGATCCCATGACACAAAGTACCACCTATATTATTGGGACAGCCACCAGGAACAGCCCAGTTTACACACAGACCACAGACAAAAGGTGTTCAAGCACAGAGTATGCAGTGGTACCAAGAGCTAATGATCTGTAATCATTATTGAAGGTCCAGAGTTGGGTATCTTGCATTAGGGTGATGAGAAAGGAGAGAAATTAAGATATCAAGTGAGCAGAAAAAGAAGGGAAGAGCTGAGGTGGGAACATGACAGTCAGATGTGATTGTGGAGGAGGTAACAAGAATGGGAGATGGAACAGGCAGTCAGCATGGGGATGTGTGTTTGTCACCCTCCTGGGTCAAAGCTGTGTAGAAGAGCTTGCTACAAAGCTTGTGAGGGAGTAACTGCTGTGGTAACTTAGGGCTCAGCTGGCTTTCTCCACACATTTTATTTTCTGAGCTTGTCAGGAGCTGGTGCCCTCAGAGGGAGGTGGGGACCTGGCTGTGCTATTGACATGCTTCCGCTGCCAGGAGGGAGGCCCCACTAACCTCCACCTACCACTTCCTCCAGGGCTCAGTTACCTCCTGCAGTCGCTTTTACAGTGCTACTGGCTCACTTTCTTGCTGCACTATTGTAAACCTCTCATAGTCATCCTCTTTCCAGTTACCAGCCTGGGCTGGTACTGCTGCTGAGTGAGCCCCATGGCTGGTGCAGTATGGCCACCACACCTTGCACAGCTCCAAGCCCCTAGACAGCACACTCTGAACAAAAAGAAGTTGTACAGATGGAGACTGTACTAAAGCTGAGTTTTCGAAAGAAATGAGCTGGTCTGGAAGCAGCCACTGGGCCTGGGGTTCTCCACTGAGTACATCTCACTACTTGCCCAGGGGCTGGCCCTCTGCCGATCTCACCCCTATGCACGAGACTGAGATAAGGAGGGCACCTCTTAATCGCACCGCTCCTCCCACCCCCAGCTCCAGTGATTATACCTGGGATTTTAACCACTGCCATCCTCAGTCAGGCCCAGCTGGTAGACGCTATGAAATGCCAGAGGTCCTAAGCATGTACAAGTGGGACACAGGCACACCTCACCAGGGAGAAACCTGGGGTGGTGTCCAGGATGCTCTTCCCTGCTGCAGAGAAGCAGCAAGGGCACACAGGATAAGGAAAGGGTGGCAATAGAGAGCTGGGAAAGAAGGTGAAGAGATCAGCTGTACTCTCTAGTGACCCACCCGTGTTCCTCTGATTTTGCCTCCTCCTAAGGAAAGGAGATAAGAGAAATAAAGTATCTGTGACAGATGTTAGCCACGCTGCCTCATGTGCTCCAGGAGAGTGTGTGGCAGTCTGAGGTGGGAGGGGGAGCAGAAAACTCTAGGCAGGGTAAGAAGAAATTAACCACTTTGTCCCACTCTTCTGCTGGCAATTATGATTTTTCCTCGTGTGGCATAGGGCACTTTGACAAGCTCTCCCAGTTACCAAGTTCAGGATAGCCCTCTTCTTGGAGGAGTCTCAGTCTCATTTCTTTCTAGACAGCATGCAGAGAGGAAAGAGGAGAGCTGTGCTGCTAGCTCTCTTCTTCCTCAGCAACATCCCCTCAGCATACCTTCATCATCTGTTTGCTCTTCTCCATCTCAAATCAGCCAAAGGGAAACACACCACTGAGAGAGAGCTCAGCAAGCTACCCCCAACAAGAAGCTCCTCTGACTGGCCCCAACAGGAACTCTCTTCTACAGGAACTCTCTTCCAACTGACCAAATCCTTGTTGCTTCTCCCGAACTGGTCAGTTCCTGGTTGATACAGCTCTAGCCTCACCCACTACCCCAACCATGACTACCTGAGGGAAGGCAGGGCATCACACAGGTGGGCCAGGTTCTGCCTCTGGGGCCTTGGGGAACAAAACATGTTGCTGGGTTGTGACTCATCCATAGGTCAACTCCAACTCAGGGCCCACAGCCCAGGCCCCAGCTCTTAAAGCTGAGAGGCTACAGGGGACTCTTGGGCAAAGAGATGTCAGTGCCAGCCCAGAGTTCCTCTTCCAAAGCATAAGACTGAATATAATTGCCGCGTTGCAGAATGAGGAAATGTCACCTTCACAGGTGATTTGACAATCACAAAAATAAATTACATGGGGGGGGGAGAGAGATGAGCATTTGTGAATATTCATGAGCAAGTCAAAACCCCCAAATTAACAAGGAAATTAATTTCCAAACTGATTAGGCTGCCAACTCCTTTTATTTAAATAAATCACCAATTGCCTTCATGTGACTCCTGCTGAAGAACACAGAGCTAATCCTGGCTCCTCCCAGAAGGATGTTTTGTGCTGCCTGGGATGACCAGTACCCCAGAATCTTCTGGGGACAGGCAGGTGCTGTGGTTCCAGCTGCCTGCCTCTCAGCTGCCAGATTTCCCTTTGCCCACTGCTCCAGATGTTGTGGTTTCACGATCACCCAAGGCAATCTAACCACTGGCTGCTACAGTTTTGCTCTCCCTGGTCCCACCCTCTTAGTCATGCTGGCTCTCAAAAGCTGTTCCAGCGTGTCAAGCTAGCAGCAAACTCATGCAACTATTAAAAAAAAGATTTCTCCCAAGTCAGAGCACTGAAATAGCTCAGCCAATTGCCCAGTGAGCAACTCTACAGGTGAGGCAGGTAACCTAACCTGAGTTGGGAGGTGGGTCCAGCGCCAAAGTTAGCCCTGCTATGAGTAGTGGAATGAAATAGATTGTATCTAAAGGTCTCTTCCCACCAAAATTGTAAGAATGTAAGGCAGGGTAAAGCTGCAACAGCCAGCTTGGCTTGGTGTTCTTGTGGTTTGTCTCCAATTTGGTGAGGGGACATGATCAGCCGGTGTGGCTAAGCAATCTTGTGGAGCGCCTCTGTGTCACCTTCTCCAGGAACAGCCTCATGTCTTCTCCTGCGCCATCGCCAAGGCTCAAGAGACAGCCTGCTGCTTTGAGCACAGTAACTCATGCTGCACAGTAACACACTTGGTAGTGCCAGCACAGGGGAAACTGCGGGAAACTGCCAGCCAAAACTTAAGTGGGTTGAATCTGTGAAATTTAATTCTCAATGAGTGAGAATGAGGGTGAGTTGCATCCCTCTCTGGGGTCACGTTGTAAACGGTTACAAATAAAAAAAAATAGTGTTTGGGTGTGGTTACATTGAGCCACTGGCTTGCAACTGTGGAAATCGGGTGAACCCGCTCCCCTTCACGCTTGGACTTGCTCTTCCGTTTCCTATACTACTTATGTGACCGAGACGGTCCAGTTCGCTGACCTGGCAGAAAATCAGCTTGATTAAAGTCCTTTCTGCTGGGTTATCACGATGAAAGTTTTTAGCATTTGGCCAGGGAGGCGCTAGTGCCAGCGCGCACAAGGGGGCAGGTACGGACCACCCCGGGTTGCGGCAGCGAACCTTTGTGCCAACTCATCTGCAACAACCAAACTGCCCCATCTCACTGGGCTAGCGCATCCGCTCCAGCCCAAACAGTGACTCCCGTCTACCCTGCTCCTGGCTCCAGCCGGGCCCTCTGTAGAGCCACCGGGCACACCAGGCTGACGGGAAACCGGGCCCAGGCGAGGCCAGCACTCTCTCTGCTAGCTCGGCACCCTGAAGGACCTAGCAGGCGGTCAGACGAGCGGGAAAGGGGCAGGAAGGCCGCGGAGAAGGAGGAGCGGGTCGAGGGATCACTACTGCAGGCCCTCACGCCCGCCCCAGGCCGCCTCGGCCGGGAGACGGAGCGAGGCCAACAGCATCTGCCCGCAGACGAGGGCCGGTGGCGGGCCACAGGGCGGACCGGGAGCCGCCGCGGCGGAATTCTTGGTGATCGCTCATGAATATTCATCAGGGCGGCCGCCCTGCACCGCGCACGTCACGCCAGGAAGGCCGCCTCGGCCGGAAGCGGGCTCGCAGCCGGGCTCGGGGTACGCCGCGCGCCCGCCCCCGCCGGCACAGCCACTTCCGCCCTTCCTCCCATCGGGGCTCCCCGCGCGCCACCGCCCCGCACTTCCGGTAAGCGCATGATCGCCGTCGCCCCCCGCCCAGTTCCTCCGCTTTCGGCCCGGCCGCCTCGCTGAGGGGAGGCCTGCCCCAGGCCGGCAACCGCCACCGCTCCGCCTCTTCTTCAAGCGAAGCCGCCGATGACGCCGTTCCGCTCCGGTCTGCGCCCCGGAAGAGCTGAGTCGCGCTCCGCCCCCTGACCCGGAAGCGACTCGCCGCTCCTCTTTCCGGTGAGGAGGCCGCTGCCGCCGCTGGAGTCGGGGTTGGGGTCGCCGCTGGGGGGTGGTGCCCGGTAATCTGCCAGCTGGCGGGTGTGGGGGCGGGGGGGCCCGGAGGAGCGGGACTTCCGGGGCCAAAGCGATCCGGAAGCGGAAACGGAGGGAGGCTGTCTGTCTGTTTGCTCGTTCTGCCGCCCGTCCCTCGGTCCCCGTGCCTGGTGCAGAGCGCGCCCGGCGGCTCTGCCGCGGGGGAGCCGAACTCTGGGCTGGTCCCTCCTCGCCCTCGCCACGGGGGGCGACCGGGTGGCGCGTCCCGTCCTCGGCCGCCGCCGTGTGCGCGCGGGGCCCTGCGGGGGGAGGTGGGTCTGTGCCCCCCCTCCTACCCCGGCCCGTCCCCGCGGGCAGCGCCTTCCCCCGCCCATGGCCGCTCCCCCGGGGGCTGGACGTGGCCGGCGGGTCCGAGTGCCCCGCGTTGCGCCGCCCGCTGTCAGGCAGGGCCCCGGGCGCCCCCATAACCCTGGCGGTTTGTTTGCAGAGACGGCCCTGGAAGGAGGAGAAATGCAAGAGGAGGGAGAGTGAGAGGGGTAAGGAGCTCCCGAAGCTGCGTGAGTGACCCTCGCTCCAGGGGCTCCCTCCAGCCTCACTGGGGAGGACGGGGTGGGATAGGATGGGCCGCAGGTCCCGGCGTTGTGGGGGCTTGAAGTCGCTTTAGCTTCAGGGTGCGGGAGGGGGAATTGACTGTCCAGAAGGAGACGAGGCGCAGGGCACATCCCCTGCCAGGCACCTTTTCCATGAGAGGCTCAGTCGATTGGGATGGAGACTACATATGTGTGAGGGAATGGCACCAAAGTTGTTCTACCTCTAGTGTGCGGGTTTGGGAGTTAGGATTTTGTCCAGCATGTTTGGGTTATTCCTGATGTACATCTAGATGTGCGTGATCTAAAGATGTAGCATCGCTTGAGCTTTTTGGTGCTTATGAGTGTTGTGGAAGCATTTCTGCATTTGACCTAACAGCCTGCGTGGCCTTCAGCATCCTTAGAACTTAGCAACAATGGAGCCTGAAAGCTCCTTGTATTGAACAAAGATCTTGGGCTAACATTAAATGACATTGTAAATCATTCCCAGGTGTCATGCTTAGGACTTGTCAGCTGAAAACTCTACACCGATTAGATGATAAAAGCTAGGCATCTGGAGAATAAACAAAACTATATTAAAAGTCAATCCGTAAATACCTGCATATCCAACCTTGATTGTGCCTTCCAGAAACACAGACTCTACCTCACCGTTTACTTGCACGTGCTTTTATCTGTCTGTTTATGATTAAAGTTGATGACCTGCAAAGAAGTATAAGTCCAGCACGTTAAGTATGTGATTCTGTGAAGTACTCTGAGATCTAAACTCCAGATTCCTTGTCCCTTGTGAGTTCCCTGGTTCACTCGGTTGTTTATTTGGTGTATGTACATTTGTGGTCTGTACATAGAAGGTGTTTTTGGTTTATATCAGGAGGGTACGTTGACATCTGTCTGATACTAGACTGGTGAATAGGAAGAAGGTCCCATCTCTGACCTGTTTGTGGAAGCTGGGATGATGAAGGCACTGCAGTGGGATCGTGTGGTGGTACAGGGTTGAAACTCCAGCCCATGTCTGGTAGTTATAGAGCAATTGGAAGGGTTACATGCAGAGTTCTGGTAAAGTAAGTGTGAGCAGCATTAAAGTTGGGGCTGCGCATAGGGGTGCATGTTTTCAAAATCTCCTTTAGCCGGGTAGGGGAGGGACAGCTGGGGAGGATAGGGCAGTAGTTTGGTGGAGGAATCTTATCTTTGTTTTCTCCCTTTGGAAGACTTTACTAGTGAGATTGCATGAAAGCTTAAACTCTTACACCATTTCTCCTTTTCCTCCAAATTCTTATAACTTCATCACACTTCAGCCTTTCAAGCCAAAGGTTTTGAGGCCAGATATCCACTCAAGTGTGAAGACTTATGGACGGGGAAGTGGATTCTAAGATAGTTTAGTGTAAACAGTGTAGTCATCTTTTGAGAATCAATAAGAGCCATATTTTGGCTTGCACACTTTGTAAACTGAGCAAACAAAATTAGGTGCTCTGTGAAGTTCTGCTGGGGGACTAGATGGAGACAGGTGGCCATTGAGTGCCATGGTCTGTGAAAGTCTGGATTTCAGAATCTGGAAATTGAGTTGCCTTTCATCTTTGTACTCTTTAAGTAAGAAAGTTATTGTGAGATTTTTGTTTAAATTGACATCTCTCTATTTAACTCCTGAAGTTTGCAGTTGAACCCAAGGGATTCTTGGACAGTTACAAAGTTTATTTGGAAAATGCATCTGATTATTATATGACACTTTATGTTCTTACAGAATCAGATTTCACTTTGGTGTTTTTGATGTGGAGGCTAAGCACATAAGGGCTTACTTACTTTAGAAACAAAACCAAAACCTCAAAAAATCCCAAAGTTGACATTCCAAACAAAAACTCCCACTTATTTCAGGTGGTGCCCAGTTGCCAGGAATGTGTTATCTCTTGATGTGTGCTCATCCTATGGAAGAAAAAAGTCATGTAATTCAGTGTTGCGTACATAGGGTTTTGCAGTGGCCAGTGTACTTAATAATTAATTTGGCTCAGAAAAGAAAGCAGAGGAAGGAAGGTAAGAGTCTCGCCCCATCAGATTCTGATTGAATCACAGCAATGTAAATCCAGAGTAATTCAGTCAGGTAGCTAGCAGTCTTATTGTATGCCACCAATGCAAGGTAAATAATGCATTCTTAAATGTGTTTATTGGTTGATTTGGAGTGAGTGAGTGAGGCAGGAATACTTGGCTTTGCTGTTGTGTGAGCAATTCATAAACACAAAATTATCAGGTAATTTGGTTCATTTAAATACTGCTTCTCTACGTAGAGGAAAATTATCTTTGCGTTTTGGCTCGCACGCAACAATTCCACATGTATTTATTCTTCCCTAATATACTTCTGGAAAGTAAGTGTTTCATGCTACTCAGGGCATGCTCCTCAGCTTACCTGGTGATTGAGATAGGCCCTTCAGAAACAATGTTTACTCATTAATTAGACTACTGACACATCATAACAGAAATAGGAGTGGGACAATTTGCAGGTAGCTGCACAAGAAACTTACAGTGCTTGCCTTCTCTAAGCAGTTTGCTCTGCCAGATGTTCTTTGGGCATAGTTTTTATCAGGTGTTTTACCTACCAGGTTTTGGCAAATTTGTTCAGCAATAGGTTTATTTTCTGCTTTAGGAAATATTCTTTTATTAATTTCTTTAGTTTTTGAATAACATTTTCATGAGTGTAACAAACTGTGCCCGCTAATGCTATTGCACAGAGGAATGTAAAGATTAGAATGGAAAGGGCTTCCTCACCTGATGTTCCTGAAGAGATTATGCCTCTGTCTTCAGAGGGCTATCTTTTGGTGTCCAGCTGGTCCTCTGACTGCATGGAGAGTTGGATGGAGCAGTGGGCACTTGACTGGAAACAGAGTCCTATAGAATCTTGTCCCAAAGATGGGAATGAAATGAGCAATAGAGAGCTGTGATCTCACTCAAAATTGGGTATCTCAGGAGCAGGGTTTGTCAGGCTATTCTCCAACTGCCTAGTCTCATTGAATGAGAGTGGAGGATCTTGTCTGTCAGTGAGATTTCCAGGTTTCTTTTGAGAGTGAGACTGGGGTGGTCAGAGCAGTGGGCAGCAGGAAGTTAGGAGCACTAAGTTTGACTTCTTGGTCTGTTGTGGCTGTCTTATCTTGGGCAAGGCCATTTCCCTCTCTCTGCCTGTCTTTCTTCCTGTGTAACATAATGCTAATGTCCCCTTGCTGCATCTGGGTCCTTAGTGTTGAGCTGGGGTGAAGGGACAGGCAGGGTCCAAAATTTTCACTGCTTGTGGGATCAGACTGTCTATGACAGTGAAAAATGATTCTCAGCTGCATTTGCCTGGTTGCAAATGCACGGGTTTCATCATTTATGCCATGTACTTGGGTGGATGATAATGGGGGAATTTTGGAGGGAATTTCTGGGTTTGTAGTCAGTCCTTTTTTGCATGGAGGACTATTAGGCAAGAGGCATTTGAGGTGGACCCAAGCCTGCAGGGCAGACACCTTTTTCCCCTGAAAATAAGTTTTGGATTTGGGCAGATAGCTCAGAAGTGGGGAGAAGTTGCTCAAGTAAGATAGGGGAGATGAAGGAACTGTCACAGCAATAGACTGAGTCAGTTCCATGTTGGAGTCTCTTTGGGTTTAATGTTCTTTTTGTGTGTCTGTCTGTCTTCTCCATTCCTCTTCCCTTCCCTCTTCCTCTTCCCCCATGTGCCCAGCTAGGATGGAAGAATCTCATTTCAACTCCTCCCCGTACTTCTGGCCAGCAGTGCCCACAGTTTCGGGACAGGTAAGATCTTTGTCTTCCAACCTATTATGCTGGTCTTGCTTCCTGTTAGAAGTTCAGGCATTATAAATGTTCTATTGCATTTCTTACTCAGCCAACTGCTAGGAGAAGTGTCAGAATATTCTAAAAGCAGTTCTTCCCACCTGTTTAGATTGAGAACACCATGTTTATTAACAAGATGAAGGAGCAGCTATTGCCCACAGAGAAGGGCTGCAGCCTGGCTCCCCCCCACTACCCTGCCTTGCTGACAGTACCCACCTCTGTGGCCCTACCTACTGGTATCTCCATGGACTCGGACACCAAGCCGGAGCAGCTGACACCACACAGCCAAGCCCCTGTGACTCAGAACATCACCGTAGTACCAGTGCAGTCTGCTGGTCTCATGACAGCAGGTAGGGAAGTCCAGAGACTTCGGCAACCTACAAAGGAGACTCTGGGATGGGGAGGCAGAGAGTCCTGGAGAATCCTTTTTGGGCTATAGATTATTCCTAGCTTTACTGATGATGTGGACTGCCTTGGCATGGTTTCACTGTGAATCTCTAGGCACTCTGTACATCCACCATCTTTATGGAAGTTTGACTTCCAGCAGGAGAGGCTGGGAATGTGTTGGGGAGGGTAAACTAATCTTCTGTTTGCATTGTAGTCAAAAGTAGGTGTATAAAGCTTGCTTCTGTGGGATAAGGAGGTTGGATGGAATTAGAGATGTCATGACTGACTTCCTCCATCTTTCTTTGTTTGCAGGTCCTGGTCTGGTAATAACTTCCCCGTCAGGTTCCTTGGTGACCACAGCTGCCTCTGCCCAAACCTTTCCCATCTCGGCTCCCATGATTGTCTCTGCGCTACCCCCTGGCTCCCAGGCAGCCCTCCAGGTGGTTCCTGACCTATCCAAAAAAGGGACAACCACCCTCTCTGAAGGTGGTGGGGGTGGGGGAGTTGCCCCCAAACCGCCCCGGGGCCGGAAGAAGAAACGATTGCAGGAGTCTGGGCTGCCAGAGATGAGCGACCCCTTTGTGCTGTCAAACGAGGATGATGAGGACCAGCACAAGGATGGCAAGACATACAGGTGGGAAGCAGGGGTTAAACCTTGATGGTAACATTGCATGGAGACAGGGATGTATTTAACCCCTCAGAGGGTTACATGCCTTGTCCTTGTAGAGTTCCTGGACAGGGAATCTTTCAGCTGTAGAAAGAGTTGAGTTTTCTCTCTAATCAGGAGTATTTGCAAGCTGATGGGTTGACCCAAAAGTAAGGATCTCCTTAATGGACAGCCTTGATTTCCTGAATATAGGGATGTTAATGTTACTAGATGAGTTAATGACCAGGATGTTATGGAGGCTAAACCGTATAGCTGGTGTACTGCAGAATGCAGTACTATCTGGTGCAGCTGAGAGCCCTAGTGTACCTGGGTGCTCCTGAATTAATACTCCAGTCTGTCTGCTGTAAAGACTCCAAACTGGAGACATACAGAGCAGGAATTGAACTGTGGTGATAGTGTCTGCTCCTGTGTGCATTGCCCCTCGTCATCTCCTATTTCAGCATTCCCAACAAAGCAGGGAAAAAAAAAAGTGTATTTCTGAATTAGGTATAAGGGTGTTTCTGAGCCCTAAGGGTATCAGATAAGGCGGTGAAGAGTTCTGAGCCCTGAGGTTGGGTTTCTAGGCTTAGAGGGATGTGGCTTGTGTTTTTTGAGTGGTGGGACAGGGAGAGATTAACTAGTAGGGAATACTTAAACCAGAGGATAAGGAGTGTGTGGGTGTGTTAAAGATGGGAACCAAACAGAGCAGGCAAGTGCCAGGGAGGAAATGTGATTGTCTGTCTTAGTTGGGAAGCAGGAGCATGTACTGGTGACCTAGTGATAGGTGTTTCTGAGAATGATTAAGGTCAATAAGGGGCAGAGTAGAATCCAGATGAAAACGGAAACAGAACTTCAGGATGGTCCTTCTTCTCACTTCTCTATTATGTGCCCATGATCCTGTCTCAGTTTCCCTTTTACCATCCTAGACCCTCTTCATTTTTTTTACCAATTTAGTTATGTTTCTGAAATTAAGTCATAACAATACAGAGGCATCTACACAGAATCAGTGCATCCACCCCACCAGACACTGTTTCGTTTTTAACTATAGCATTTTGAAAATGTTTACATTTTTAAATCAATACAGTTAAATGAGTGCAAAACCAGAGCTTAGATCAGCCATTTTATTCTGACACCCAGTGTCATAGTTCTTCCACTTTGAAAATATAATCACTGTATGGTGAAGAGGGGTGGGAGCATTAGGTAGCTTGCTATTTGTAATCCCACCATTTATTTTGGGCCTTAGCCACAATTCCACACTACTCAAGCTGCTTACAGTCTGGGTTGCTAATTAGATTGTTAAATATTTATTTACAAGGGACACAATTGGCAGTGAACACTAGAATTAAAGCTGAACCAAGGCTTTAATTATAGCTCCTTGTTTACTTCTAAGTTCGGGGAAAAAAAAGAAGCCCAAGACCAGGTGGAGTGATTCAGCAGAAACGTTATGAACATGCAGAGTCTGTGTAATAGCTCAGACTTTGCAGGGAAAAACCAAATGAGTTTATATGTAGGAACACATCATGAGGACGATTTCCTGTCTTCATGTTTAGTCTAAGTTTGGTACTTCTGCTTCTTCCTCCAGGCCTCATCCCAAGCAGGCCTTCCTCTAAGCAGTGTTAAGGTGCGAGGTAGCTAAATTGAGATTTATTGAAGACCACCAAGGAATACTTCTGCCCTCGTTGGGATCTCCTCTTTGGCTGGTGCTTTCTATGTGCAAGTTTGGAACTAAGAATAACTGTTGAAAAAATAAAGGAAAATGCCATCATCTTGTGGAGCTGTGGGAGAGAAAACCTTTGTGAAATACAGTAAAATTGTTTCTCCATAATATGTGCATGAATAGAGTTGCAAGTTAAAACTTTGAGAATCGTTTGGGTAGTTCCTGTTAACACATATGGAGATACTACATATATATGCAGACATATCCTTGCTAAATTAAGACCGTGGGTGAGGTTCATCTACTGCTCCCTTCGTAGGCTGGAGGAGGAGTTGCTCATGGTATTCATATATCTACGTTTGTATGATTTCACTGATACTTATGATGATATACTGAGGACAATCTAGTCATATGCCTGAAAGGAGTTGTACTATATTGATCAATATGACTTTTTGGTTTCCCTTTAATACTTACTTCCTAAAGCCTGGGATTATTTTGTCTAATTTCATTATTTTGTTTGTTTTAAGTTTTGGGGGGATTTTTTGTGGTTTGTTTGGGGGTTTTTTTTGAGCTCCATGAGGTCTCTTGTTCTGAGTGCCTGGACAGGAGGCTAATTTCCATGATTCCTAACTCCGAGTGTTTTGGTGACGACAGAGAAAAGCCTTGAATGGGCAACCCATCAAGGCAGACTTGGAAAGAATTGGAGCACAAAGGTGATACACATATTGCAGCTCATCCCATTCTCTACTGAATGTAGAGATTCTTGCTCCAGCAAATGGCATCTGTTTTGCTGCTGTATCATCTCTGGAAGTGAATTAGTAGTCTGCTGTGAAAGTTGTGAAACAATCTTTGTGACTAGGTCTTCCTTTGTAAGAAAAAGTGTGAGGCTTTTGCTAATGATGATGTTGCTTGCAGTTCTTGGACATCTAGCCATGGGATTAGTCTGACAGAGTCCGTGATGTGGTGCTTTGTGCATTAGAAGAATGCTTGCACCTTCAGGGAACAGTATATAATCCAGTCCTGTGAAGCATTTTCCTTCATGAATAATGTCATTTCAGTCTGGTCTGGATTTGTTGTCAGCTCTTTGTGAATCTTCCCTGACATCTTTGTAGAAATTACTTTTTCTGTGGAAAATGATAGAGTGGTTTGGATTGCAAGGGACCTTAAAGATCATCTAGTTCCAACCTCCCTACCATGGCAGGGACACCTCCCACTGGACAGGGTTGCTCAAAGACCCAGCCAACCTAGTCTTGAACACATCCAGTATTGGAGCATCCACAACTTCCTTGGGCATCCTGTTCCAGGGCCTCAGTCTCAGAGTGAAAAACTTCTAATTACTAATGTAAATTTCCCCTCTTCCAGTTTGAACCCATTACCCCTCGTCCTTGCACTGCAGGCCCTTGCAAAAAGTCCCTCTCCAGACTTCTTGTAGGCCCCCTTCAGATTCCGGTAGGCCGCAATGAGGTCTCCTCTGAGCCTTCTCTTCTGCAGGCTGAACAAGCCCAATTCTCTCAGCCTGTCTTTCTAGGAGAGGTGTTCCAGCCCACTAATCATCTTTTGTAGCCCTCCTCTGGACCCTTTCCAACAGGTCCATGTTCTTCTTGTGCTGGGGACTCCAGAGCTGGACGCAATATTCCAAGCGAGGTCTCAGGAGAGCGGAGTAGAGGGGCAGAATCACCTCCCTCAACCTGCTGGCCACACTTCTGATGCAGCCCAGGATACAGCTGGCTTTCTGGGCTGCATTCGTGCATTGCTGGCTGATGTTGAGCTTTTCGTCAACCGGCACCCCAAAGTCTTTCTCTGCAGGTCTGCTCTCAGTCCACTCATTGCCCAGCCTGTATTTGTGCGTGAGATTGCCCTGATCCAGGTGCAGGACCTTGCACTTGGCCTTGTTGAACTTCGTGAGGTTGTCATGGGCCCACCTCTCCAGCCTGTCAAGGTCGCTCTGGATGGTATCCCTTCCCTCAAGCATGTTGACTGCATTACACAGCTTGGTGTCATCCACAAACTTGCTGAGGGAGCACTCGATCCCGTTGTCCATGTCACTGACAAAGATGTTAAACAGCACTGGTCCCAGTACTTTTGTGCTGCTAGCTCTCTTCTTCCTCAGGCCAACACCAAACTCAGCAACAAACCTCAGCATACCTTCATCTTTTCATCTTTTATTATCTGTTTGCTCTTCTCTGTCTCAAATCAGCCAAAGGGGAACACACTACTGAGAGCGCAAGCTCAGCAAGCTGCCCCCAGCAGGAACTCTCTTCCAAATGACCAGCTTCATGTTACCTCTCACAAACTCGTCAGTTCCTGGTTGATACAGCTCTAGCCTTGCCCACCACCCCAACCATGACTACCTGGGGGAAGGCAGGGCCTCACACAAGTG
>VYZX01001579.1:333477-361277 GCA_013401335.1 Brachypteracias leptosomus | reverse complement strand
TGGCATTTTATTTTCTTCTACAGCAACACCTGAGGTTCATTGGTTTTCTTCAGCGGATAGAGCCAAAAGTTTTAAAATAATAATAAAAAATCACTTTAATATAAACCAGCTATGGCATTTTCAAAAAAAAGGCTGGTCTGAGGCAAGAAGCAGACTTAGTGAAAATTCTGCATTTCGTTTACTCATTATTTTAGTCTCAAAAAGTTTCTGAAATGGAACTCAGAGGAGTCTGCCTTTAACTCCAGAAACATCTACAAATTCCCATGAATATCAACAAAATGCTGGTAACTCCTTGATAGTTTTAGATATGCAAATACAGCTACAGTATAAAATTTTCAAACCTCTTGATACAGATTTCAAATAAATATACCAGACAACTTGGCTCTCTTAGGTTCTTGAAGTTACACATGAGCAGAAGAATCATCCAGTCATCTTCTTCTGTAAGAGCTCATTCAGTCTAAGGAGCTCAAGACACTTCACAACATTAAAAGCTTGATATGCCTCACTGCCAGAATGGAATCACGATTCTTAAAGACTGAAAAAAACCTGAAGTACGAGTCAATGGCACAAAACCAGAAGAGGATAGATACACCTGCACTGGAGTGACAGTTAAGAACAATAACCAACTAACTCTCAATACCATTCGACAGGAAAAGAAGTCCACTGTCCTGAGCACTGGTCCCATATCTTAGTCAGGAATCAATGATTTTCAGGCAGTTTAGGTGGTCTTCCTTTTTTAATATGAAGGGTTAAAAGAACTTAATGTTATAGAGCTCAACTTTACTTTTTCTACCAGATGCTATACATATGCTAAGAGATTCTGAATCCACCAACATGCAGTTCAGAGACAGCATTTCCTAATGAATTTTGTAGTGCTTTTAATACCCAGATAAGTAGGAAAGATATCTTGAATCTTAGACTGAAGTACCTTGCTCACCTACAGTAGCTCCTGGTTCCAGTGAATTCTGAGTGTGACTTGGGAAGTTGGGTGTTGTTGGAGTATAAGGTAGCACAGGATCTGGCATCGTCACCACTGGATTAGTGCTGACGGGAGTTGGCTGAATAACACTGACAGGAGTAGAGGTGGGAGAAAGCATCAAATGCTGAACAGGGTCTCGGTATTCTGAGAGATCAATTCTCTTTCCCAGACTGGGTCGAGGAGGATCACACATTGTGAGGTGGTGATACATGGCAAGTAAAGCTTCTCCTAAACACTTCCACCTGCATGTGCAAACACAATGACATCTCCACTGAGTTAATTCTTGTCATATTTTCTAAATGATATTTACAAGTCTAATAGCATTCAACGCTGTTTTTCTTCAACAGCTTAGAGGAAGCAAGAGCAGCTTTTCAGTGGGAGAGGAGTACACATTTCAATGTTAAAATTTGCCCTATGACTAGAAAAGCTGGAGAATATCTTTCTGTATTTCCTGTCATACAGACCATGCCAATTTCAGGCCTGGAACAGAGGTCCTTAGGAGCTTTCCTTCTAGAATACATCACTTCGAAAAATAAGAACAAAATGTGGCAGCCAGCAAAAGTTTCCAGAGGAGAAACTGGTGAGCTGGTTGCAGTAGGAAGGAAATGGGAGTCAATAATGTGCCTAATCTCAAAACATTCTCTAACAAAAAAAAGGTCTATGCAGTAGTTGCTGAGGAAATTACTCTATATTGAGTCCTAAAAAAATGTAGTGTCAAAGGAACCATTTTCAGGTTCTGCATTCAATGAACAACAATAAAAATAAATCTCACCCTTATCCACAAGCAGAAGCAACTTCTCTGCAATAGGACCTATGTGCAAAGTCCAATAATATTCCAGAAAAATACGTGTAATAAAAAAACCCAAACCAAAGCCCAATTCCTTATGCCTTAATAAAGACATATATATAACAACTTATTAGCATCCTTATATCTTGCTGCAAATAAAGGACCATATTTTTTTTTTTTCTGAGTTTCCATTACACAAATAATAAAACCATTTTTTACAAAGTTCAACTTACTTTGAAGTTCATATGTAAACTAGTCACATACGAAACACCTAATGACACCATTGGAAAGGCTGCCAAAGCATTCTCAGTTAAGGTTCTTGGTTTTAATTCAAAAGGTTTTAATTCTAGTTTTGATTCAAAAGGTTGAAAACTGACAGATATGGGGTTTATGCTAAAAGCATAAGCACACCAAACCAATACCCTGTATAAGTATTTTCATAAAACATGAAAACACCAGGGTTTGTTTGTAAGTATTCTGAAGAAATCTGAAGTGCAACACAGCGTAAGTGGCTTCAGAGGAACCTTTTATAAAAAGAAAAGATAAAGACATACGTGAAAAAGGGAATTGGCTGGACCAGTCTGAGGTCTGGGTCCCTGACATGCACTAGCAAAGCTCGTCTTTTCTTACGTAGCTCCAGCGCTTCGTCTATGATTCTTCCTGTTTCAGCTGCACTCACATTTGCATTATGGATAGACATGTCACTAAGAAATAGTAAGAAATGAAGGTAAGTTAGAGTTTTTGTTTGTTGGGGTTTTTTTTGTTTGTTGGTTGTTTTTTTTAAAGCTTGGGGAGATTCATTTGATATCTTCCTATAATACAACAAAAAATAGTGTTCAAACAAGCATTCAAATAACATTATTTTACAAACTTTATAGCATGCATATAGAAGTGTTCACCATCCAAACTCTTTGTTCTGCCTTAAAAGATAAAGGGAGATTGGAAAACAGAATAGAACAAACACTAAGAAATAAAAGGAAAGCAGGAGGGTTTGTTTTCTTTCTGGGACAGATGTTTTTGATTCAGGAAAAAATTGTATGTCTGAGAAATACCTTTCATTCTAAAGTGCTATTTTGAGGAATCCATGTCATTACAAATAAAATTTGGAGTTGAAAATTGTCCTGTATAGTCTGAGGCTAGGAATGAATTTTTGAAACCAAAAAATAATACAGTTTTTCAGAGATATCACAATCCAAAAACAAGTGGTTAAGAGCCCTGGCTGAACTCAGCATGTAATGCATATGAAGAGCCAGAATTTAAGCAGCTTAATAAACAACTTTCTGTTTAAGGTCTACTCCTATATATAGAAACTTAGAGCCTTAAAATTTACATTATTCTTTCTCTACCTTCTAAATACTCTGTATTTCCACATTTTAGATATTATAGTAGTCTAAAACATTAAAAATTTTTATTCATTGCATACCTTAAGGATGCATGCTAGGATGCACATTCCACTTCCATCTACTACATACAACTTATACAGGGTATTGATGTTACCTGCACATGCAGACATTACTATATTCAGTGAGACTGAACTATAATTAAAACTAAAAACATAACCTTTTTCTTGAATTCTGCTGACCATCACGGCAACATATTACACTATCAGAAGCAGCTCTGATGCTGAATGCTCACTAAACTTAGATACATCCTGTACAGTTTACAGGATCTCTACTATTTTTTTAGTTAGGAAAAGGAAACTGAAATGTATGCTGCAAATAAGTAAAATAAAACAAAAGAAGATGATTACAAGAGATCTAGATATGAAAATAAGCGAGCAGCACCAAACGGATTTTTTGCCTCTTTCTACCTCCCTCCAAAGGTAGTTCCTGAAGAACATTGTCAGCTGCACTAACATTTAACATTGATTTATTAGGAGGCAGGACAGCAAAATATTGTTATAGCTTAAAGCACCATCTCACCAGCTTTTCTGAACTACCCCAAACCTAGAATTTGCACTCCAAACACAGTATATACTATAAGATGACATTCACCATTTGAGAAACATCCTTAAGGAATCTTTCCGGAGGCAAGGCTGCTCCTCAAAGATCTTCTCCTTCAGAACCAATCCTTTGCTATATAAACAGTCTTTTTCCAGAGCTTTGCAGATAAAGTACAAACATGCTGACAGAGAAACAGAAATTGAATGGTCAATTGCTCCCTTGGTTAATTCAAAGGCTCCCATTTCTGGGCTTCATATACACTGAATTCCAACTAAATATGACATTGACATAAATTAGACCAATAGTTTTGTAACATGACAAATAATTACATGCACACAGTTAAAATAACCTATTATGCTTTCCCAAGTATTATATTAACAAAGGGATTATAATAAGTTTTTTTAAACAATGTTTGCAGCACATCTTTTATTTATTTTCAAGACTCCACTCCCGCACAAAAGAAATTAGAATCATAAAGTAAAATTGAAATAATATACCATTTTCATGCAAATGTCACAACTGCAGTTTCTATTAGTGTTAACAAGCAACACAAGGTGTTTGCTTGCGTGGGCAATTATGTGAAGAGAATTAGGACCACTCTGGCAGGACAAACCTAAGGATCAGACGTTTCTGCCATCTTGCAACTTTCCTCCTAAACATTAGTTCATCCACTGGATATTACTCAAATGTAAAATCTTAGGGTCAGTTGCATCAAGTGCTGTAACTACAATTAATCATACTAGGCTATGAACTAGACTATAGTTTTACACCAAATCCTAGAACTATGTAGCTGAAAATAACTATAAAGACAAAATCAACACACATTGGAAGGTGAGAGAACAGTCTATGGGGAAACTTCTTGCAGAGATTCTGATCTAAGAGATCACAGGCATTTATTTTTAGGGTAACCAGGACTGATACAAACCATCATAGTTTATCATGAAATAAAACCCCCTCTATCATAAGGTCAAAGTCTCTATCATACCCTACTGCACTGCTTAAACAAGATACACTTTTCTCTTGTACGACCGCACCATTACAATTTTCTACTGATATGTAAAATTACACATATCTGGTAAATATTTTGGTGTTCTGTACTTACTTGTGTAGTCACTGAGTGTGTATAAGATCGTGATAAGGTTATCTAAACAAGGCCAGTGATCAGGATTACAACTCAGACCTTCTTCAAAGGCATGACGAGCCAAAGGTAGGCGGATCAGTTTTATTGCCACACAACCAATTTTATACCATAGGCTGACATCAGTAGAGTCCAGCATTACAGCCTAGAAAGCATAACAAACAATATTATTCACGTTTCAGACAAGCATATCCACTTGTCTGCAGGGATTGACACTGCTTTAGCTTTCAGCAGGGTCACTACTGATGTGAGGACTGAACAGTGGACCAGTTATATCACATATAGCATCAGAAAGTACAGAGGACACAGATATATATTCAAATGATGTATGCTGAAAGGTATACAGAAATATTTTGTCAAGTTTTTGCAAACATTGAGGCTCCACTGTTTGATTTCAGCTGTACTGTACCTCCAAATAAAACTCCATGGCTGTCTCTAAGTCATCCCGTTGTGCTGCCAGTTGTGCTAGGTTTTTATAGGTGGAATATTTTAACATCAAGCCTGGGTGTTTCAGCCCTTCTTTGTCATCACCAGAAAGAACTGCCTAGAAATGACAAAATAAATGCCATAAATGCATTAGGAATTAGACAAGTGAAAAGAACAACTTGCCAGTTAGTAACACGGACATTTTTAATTAGCCAATAAGAAATGAAGTGATACAAAATATAATAAAATAGTTTATAGAGTTTTGTTCTCTAAAGCTCACTGACCTCTCGTAGAAGACGAATCTCCAGCAGCTCATGGTAAGCTTTAGCAGACTCTTCAAATCGATCATGTTTCTGAAGGTCCAAAGCTTTGTGGTACAAAGCAAAAGCTTCTGCTTCCTGTGATTCACAAAATTAGAACCTCTTTTGTAGGGTAGCTTTATTAAACATACTTATTACAATATATTTATTATGACCAGCAGTGGTTTCACACTTGTCCTACTTTCTGCTACACAGCAGCCCACATTCAGAGTGCAGAGCAGAACATCAGCCTTCCTGACCCAGGACCACTCATTTCGCAAAGCTTTAGCTTGCTAGAGGAGGGTTCAAGAGATAAGATAGTAACACAGCTTTCTTAAAAATTATGGTTGAAGAACCCCTGCAACAAGAGAGGACAAAACTTCCATCAAGATAAAACTTCATTAAGAAAATTGCTGCTTTACTTACTTGAGCTTCCTTTGTCTGGGTCTTATGACTTTTGAAGGTACCTTCATAGTCATCCTCAATTGTGGAGCTCGCGTTCAGCGCTGCGATTCGAATCTACGACAGTCCACACACGGCAGGAAATGTTACACCTACGTGTGTCCCAGTTTCCCTTGCCAACTGGATTTTTTCTCTTTTTTTTTTTTTTTGCTTTACTTGACAAATGAACAATGCTGAGAGATCTCTCCAGAAAGTTACAAGAACTGCAATGAATTTAGTAATCACCACTTGCAAATAATAAAGCAGAAAAAACCCCACATTTCAAATATCTTGCAAGCAACAGCTTCCCTAGAACAGACATGTTCATTACAGCAAATTTTTTTCAAATTCTTAATCTTACCAATAACTACAATCACTCCAAAACCAATGTTCTCATTACGCCATTTTATTCTTAGTCCTGGAGAAGGTGAAAATTTTCCATTTTCTTTCTACCAAAACATCTCAAAACCATCTCAATAAGCCCTTACCATGTTCACAGCTATTCACAGTCTTTCTCCAGGATCAGGAGGAAGGGTCTAACAAAAACAGCTCTGGAAAGAAAGTAAGATTAGAATATTTATTCCATCCATAAAGAAAGCATTCCAAAGTAAAAGATGGGCTGGAAATACTTTAATTAATAAGCAATTAACTGTCCCATGTCACCAGCACCCCATGCCAAGAGATAAATTGCCCGACCACACAGGAACAATAACATTACAGGGAATTTTAACTAGAGACAGAGAATAAAATACAAAATAAAGCACATTCATCACTTCAGAGTGGCTTTTAAGACTCTAGTCCTAGTGGTGAGGGAGGAGTGAAAGTATTGGAAATGTAATTACAGCTACAAAGTTATTCAGTTGCTGTAATGAATATGTATTATATTAACAACACTACAACATGAATCCCTTTAATGAGAAAAGCTAAAACCAAACAAGCTTCTTGAATACTCTGACATTTTATGAGCATGAATCATTATAGCTTATGAGTTTATCTTCTGTTACTTTAAAAAAAAATCCTGGAGGTTTTACTGCACCTTTTATCTATAGCACAAACCAGAGTGCTCTCTTGTCTAGAAACCACAGCTCTTATGGATATATACAGAACAGGAAAGGAAGAAAAAAGGAAAGTTATATCAGATTGACTTTGCAACAGGCCACAGTAGCCAATCAACCCATTGCTCAAAATACTGTCTGCGACTGAGAACTACTCTGATTAAAAATGTTTTCCTTACTGCTTTCCCTGCCAGAACAGAACCAGAGTTTGTCATAACAGAGTTGTCTTTTCTGGGTATGTGACCAACTTCTACAGAGCATCTCTAATGCAAAAGCAAGTTATAGCCACTGCATATGCACTTAGGTCTGTTTGATTTAGGCAAAAAAAAGAAACTGAATTTTTACTAACAAATATTTCCTCATTCTGAAGGAATGATATTAATACTTCCAATCTTTTTACTACTCATTAAAAGTTTAAAGGGGAAAATACACAGTAAGTAATTTTTCCTCATAACTAAACCCATAATTTATATTCTATTAACTGCTTGAAACATTATGCTAGTTGGCAAAAAATATGAAAGAGTTCTGTGCTGCTTTTTTAGAAAAGATTCACTCCTGCGTGATAAAACCTTCCCATCAACTCAAACAAAAAGATGACACATGCAAGGCAGGCTAAAAACAGTCTTTAATATTGGAGGCCACATTAATAGAAGAATAAGTCCAGAATTAACCACAGCAGGAAGCAGTGGGAGTTTTGAACTGCAAGCTGAATTAACTCACACATCATTATGATTAGTTCTGCATGTAGAGAAAATAATGCTTTGACAGGAATTTCATCCATTCAGCAAAGATATTTTGTTTGCCCATGCACCACTTACTTTCCTCACTTGCAGCTAAATTGGACTGACAACTGCACAGCAATAAAACATTTTTCTCTTTAAGTCACTAAAAAAACCATAAATGAAACCTCCGATCTCTTTCAAGACAAGGATTCCTTGTCTATTTCGCATATGGAGAAAATATATGCAGAGATTAATAGTTTGTCTCTTTGAGAACCATTAAATGCCCCAGGTTTTGACAGAAGGTACAGATGCTTATGACATTTAAATAAATAAGACTGTACGATCCCAAATCAATTCCATTTAAACTGAGTGGTTTTAAGTTCACACACAAATATAATCAGAAACATGCTCAAGTCTTTTGCTGAATCCACATAATCTTGCTCAAGGCAGCAGAGAAAGTCAACAGGAGACAGACACAGTCCAGAGGTTAGACTGCCAGGGGAACTGCAACTACAGAAAATGTGGCCAAACAATATGAATTCTACTTTTTATTTACACACAAAGTTTGTAACAAATACTTAGCACCTCTCCTCTCCAGTGTTCAGAAGTTGAGAGAACATAACCCAGCAGAGCAGTGTAATGCTTTTGAAAAGCAGTCCAAGGATATTACCTCTGCACAGCTTGTACACTGGTGTGTCAGGCAGCTGAGGGGTTTGTTTCATTTTTTGTTAAGCCAGGCACTGTACAAGGCTCCAAACCTAACTGTGGACTGAGTTACAACAGTGTCGTAACATTCAGGAATCAAATTATAAGCACTTTCAGAGAAACACAGCTTCATTAATTAGGTGGAAAAAAAAGAATTTGTCTTTAATATAACGTATGACAAACTGGTGTGATTTTTTTCAGTTACAAGAGTGTCTTGGCTATATATATCTCTGGCTATGACAGGTGAGCACACCCTCAAAAGGCAACACCACCTCTTTAAAGCCTTTTGCCTTCAAAATCTTATCTTTTACCATAGCAGTTTAAAACCGAAGTAAAATTTTCAAATGTCAGCTTTCGTTCCCAGAGTTTGTGTGATTCTCGACTTCAAAATAAGAGACAAAGGGAGTGACTTCGGCTTTCCTGGCTTTTGTTGTTGCTGCTACACTTGGGATTTATACAATGCAAATACACCTTTGTTTTAAAAAAGGAAGAAAAAAATTTTTTTTTGTTTGGAGGCTTCTGTTTTTAACATTGCAAAGCTCACCTCCGCCGCATTTTAGCCAAAGCCGTTTTTACCGAAATATGGCTACTTTTCGCCAAGAAGAGAGGGACCCTCTTCCGCCGCTTGCCATGCTTCCCTTCCCGGAGGGTGGCACAGAAGGCCGGGAGTAGGCGGGGGAGGGCGGGAGCCGTGGTCTGCCTCTGACCGCGGCTCCGCTGAGGGGAGCGGGCCAGGCCTCTCCGGGCCGGGCTCTCGCAGCCCTCCCCGGCGGGCAACGCGGGGGGCAGGGCCGAAGCGTCAGCAGCCCCTCAGCGGGGCCGGGGCTGACGGGCACTCACCTGGCAGGGCCGCCCCGGGATGCCGGCGCTGCTCCCGGAGCGGCTCCCTCAGGCGAGCGGCGGCTCCCCAGGGACACGGCCTCACCGACGGTCTCCACGGCAACCTCCACCGAACCTCCGGAGCCCCGCGCGCCAATAACGAGGTTGCTCGTTGGCCGAGCCGCCGCTCCTTAGCCAGCCAATGGGAACGCTGGGGACAGGGAGGCGGCGAGGGGCGGGCGAGGCCGCAGGTTCGAGCTGGGGCTGAGCGGGGCCGAGGCCTCCGCTCCTGTGGGCAAAGCGCAAATAAACCCCCTTTGCAAGGGCTCGGCCATCATCCCAGCGTGACTGGTATTCCCTGAAACTTGCAGGTGGAGATGGGAACGCGCCTTTCTGCCCCTGGGACTGTTTCTGTGTGATGGCAGCTGGTCAATGTCATTGAATCAATCATAGAACTGCTTTGGTTGGAAAAGACCTTTAAGATCATGGAGTCTAACTGTGAACCCAGCACTAGCAGGGCACCACTAAACCATGTCCCTCAGCATCACATCTACGTGTCTTCTAAATACCAGGAATGGGGACTCCACCACTCCCAGGGTAGCCTGGGTCAAGCCTTGACAAATCCTTTGGGGATGAAGTATTTTCTAATACCCAAACTAAACCTCCCCTGGCACAACTTCAGGCCGTTTCCTTTTGTCCTATCACTCATCATTTGGGAGAAGAGACCAACCCCCACTTGGCTCCAATCTCCTTTCAGGTTGTTGCAGAGAGGGAGAAGGTCTCTCCTGAGACTCCTTTTCTCCAGGCTCGACATCCCCAGTCCCCCCAGCCACTCCTTACAAGACTTGTTCTCTAGACCGGCCATGTCAGGCAATGACCCAAGCCAAACAGTAACTTCAACAGCCCTTGGTGGAAAAATTTTATTTAAATAGAACATGATTATATTGCATCAAGCCTTGAAGAAGAGGAGTGCCATCCACAGTCCTATGCCAGCCCTCTGGTGTGGGCACCAGGTCAGGACAGACTGACTCAAGCAGATATAGACCAACATGGGCATATTCAGGCCTTGCTCTGTCTGGGGGATGTAACCAAACACTTACAGCTGCTTCTTGTTACAATCAGTCACATCATACTGATAAAGCTAAGCTTGTGCTCAAGAGTTGCACTGAATCAGCATTTAGCACTATAACAAAGAGTCCTCTTTATCCTGAACGCATAAACTCCAGGGTCCTGTTTGTGGGAGAAAATAACATGTTCAGGGCCTCATTGGTCCTCTCTTGTGTAAGTACACAGAAAGATTGTCCTCACTTCAAAGGTTTGTAGCTAGGTAATGTTACAGGGTTTCAAAAACAGGTCTTACTTTTGAATTTGAACACATGCCTACATAGAGTTCTCAAACAAACAAGAGAGGCCACTTCTGGGAGCAGAAATGTTAGTCAATCTTAGGAGGTCAAGCCTAGGAAGTTACAGAGTTAAGTACAATGGTAAAAAGATCGACTGTAGCTGGGAGGTATTAAATCCAGATGTTAGGCAGGCTCCTCACCACAGAAGAGGGACAATCTGGACATAGCATTTAAGGAAAGGGATTTTATAACATTATTGCTGAGCCCTAGATGAGGGTGGTGTATCTGATTCTCTCCAACTAGGAAACAGAAGCAACAGAGATTGTGAGACAATGTTTCCTGCTTCTGTTGGTTTTTGTGTACGTGCTGCAAGGTGGGTTTCAGGGGACTGCGTAACACCTTTGCAGGGTACTCTTCTCAAGCTCTAAAATATTGTATAAACCTCCTCTAACATTAGCTCAGGAAAGGAAAAACAGACCACCTCTTCAGATCAACATGAACCCAAAAAGTATACACAGTGCCCAGTTTATGAAGGAAACTAGCCACCTGCAAGCTCATAGGACTCTCAGAATCTCATCCTACACTGACAGACCCCAGCACCAAGAGTATCAATTGGCTCAGACTAAGGCACAAACAATTCATAACCAAATGACCAATCCTTTGATTAATATTTTAACTGCTCTTATAAAAGAAAGCTCAAAGTCCATGAACCATAAAGGTCCCAAGACAGTCCTTGGCCCAGCACTTTCACCGTCATTTTGCATCATTCTAGAATGTTTTGTCAGATAACATCAGAATGCAGACACAACATGGAAATGGGTGGGAAAGTCACACTGAGGACCTATTTTATTCAGACTTCTTTGCATGGTATATTCTTTCCAAAGCTTTCCCTCTCCTTCCTTATCTCAGCTCTGCAATGCTGGGGAAGTCTCTCCCAGGCAGGAGCCCACATGGGGAGCAGCTGAGGGCAAGGGGAAGGCACAGAGCCTGTATCAGGAAAAGGAGAGCTGGGGCACACGGCAGAGCAAGGTTCCTCCAAAGGAAACAAAGGTTTTGAAGGGGCAGAAGGACCTCCAGGAAATGAGCCATCTGCAGATCAGAATTAGAGCTGTATTTCCTGCATTTCAGAGTATTCACCTCAAGTTGGACAAGCCCTTCACAAAGCCAGGGCTGTCCACCCTCTTCCCAGCAACAGAGCACTCCCAAGTTACACGTGTGTCTCTGACCCAGTTCACCCACCTGTTCATTACCTGAGTTTCAAAAACTTTTAGTTGAAGAGACCTCCTGAGAAAGTGCAGGGATCTGGGCAGCCACGATACCTGTCTCCAAGCACCAAGACCTACAAAACCCCAACACTGCCAGCCAATAAACTGACACTGATCAAAAGAGGCTTTGATACAGTTTATTAACCAGGTCAGGTGTAGCCCCCCAGCCCAATCCACAAATTTGTGTTTGGTATTATATTCCTGACAGATTCTGCAAACATAGAAAATATTCATTATGCATAGGGAACAACCAACTTCAAGTGGTAATTAGAATATTTTCAACTATCTTGAGACCTCAAGTCATAACAAATAAAACTCCAATCAGAATGACAAAGGAGCTTAGAAGCACCCTTCAGCCTTTCCTTCCCATGGACCTCCATGTCCCAAGAGCATGCTCCCAGTTCCTCTGACCTGTTTGCAACCTGACCAAGTCACTGAAGTGGAAAGGAAACTGATGAATGTTTTCGTTATTAGTGGAAGGCAGAGATAACATTATACATAAGAAGTACCCTGCATTTGTTTTAATAAAATGCCTTGTGTATTCCAGTTATAAAGTGAGGGAGCATACGGGTCCTAAAAACCCAAACCACTTCCCTTCCCTCGGGGACAGTGAGCTGAAAGGACCACCAGCCACAGAACACGGTGAGATCCTATCATCCCAGAACTCCCTGGAACAGCAGGCTGAGAAAAAGCATTTTGAACAGCTGACTGAATGACAGGAATTAAAACTGGCAGTAGCAGAACCTTCAAATTATTTTCCTGTGGCACTGTGCAGTTCTTCACAAGCCACTCCCTCCTCTACATGCTGCCATCAGCACACAAACGTTCAGCTGTGAAAATCTTGTGGACAAATAACACTTTGTAGGAGCAGCCACGGTAGGGCATAAGATCTGACATGAGCCTTAAATAAACAATGATATAAAAACATAAACTTCCAAGAATCACCTCTCTTTCCAGAAAGGGCTTTCAGGAAGCCTGAAAAGAGAAGACTTTGATGCCCAGGGCTTGCCAGCCTGGGACCCTTCTGCTGCCACAGAGAAACTGAAAGGAGGATCTTTCTGCCTTGCAAATTATGAGGAAATCTGGATGAACCCAAGAACCTCTCTGGTCCCAAATAAAGCCAAATGTGTTCTGGAATTAAACTTTTTGCTGCTCCAAAACAGCTTTTAGCCTTGTGCATGGCTATCACCAGACTGCAATGGCTTGGCCACAGGCACCCGGAGAGCCTCTGGGCTACAAAACAGGATTGAGACAAAGACTGAAAAATTTTAGTAAAATCAGTACAACTGACTGCCCCACTCTTCAGCTTTATGTGCATGGGATGAAAAGACAAAAGTGAATCATACAGGTGAAGGTGCAGAGGTACACAGATTTGATCATAAGAGGAAACAAGTAGATAGAGCTGGTCATCTCTGGGTTGTCTTCATCATTGCTTTGTTCCAACTGGCTGCTGAAGGGATCACAGGAACGTCATGACTGTCCTGTTCTTGCCGATCTGCCAGGGCTCCAGGGGGTAAAAGCGGATGACAATCCTTGGTATAAGAGCAAAAATGCAGTGGACAGGAACCATTATTTTACAATTAAATATTATCCCTGCCCAGTTTGCAACAAGGTAGAAAATCTGCACCAAGCTCTCACTGGCTCACACTTTAGTGTTAATTTAACAGAAGCAAAAATAAGTTGTGTATGAGCAGGGTACAAACAAGTGCCAGACTTCATCCACACAAACTGAAAAGCTGACTGAATTTCAACACTGTTCATAGATTCTTGTCCATTTCAGAAGGACCCAAGCAGCTGATGATCTTGTTAGGTATTTACCCTGACAGCACTGATGAGGCAGGGAAATGCTATTACTCTCCTTGGGGAGACAGGGAAGAGGGGCAGAGAGGGCCATGGCTTACCTTCAGGAACAGCCTTGTTCCAGCATTTGGCATTGGCAACCCCACTGCAAAGCTCTATCAATGGGTTTTGCACCACTTAGACCAACTGAAACTACTCGTCTTCAGGGAACAAATTTCCCACACTGTTTAATGAGTGCAAACCAGTCCATGGTTTTACCTGAACTTAAACTGCATGTCTGGGATTCAACATCCAAGAGCACTTAATGTTTGCAGTATAGTCTTGAATCAATATTACACCTTAATCTGATGGAGGACATGGGAACCTACATCATCATCATTACTTTGAACATCTTAAAATAACAGAATCATAGAATGGTTTGGGTTGGAAGGGACCTTAGAGATCACCTAGTTCCAAACCCCTGCCATGGACAGGGACACCTTCCACTACACCAGGTTGCTCAGAGCCCCATCCAACCTGGCTTGAACTCTTCCAGGGATGGGGCATCCACAACTTCTATGGGCAACCCTCTCCAGTGTCTCACTGCCCTCAGAGTGGAGGACTTCTTCCTTACATCTAATGTAAATCTACCCTCTTTCATTTTAAAGTCGTTACCCCTTGTCCTATCTTCCTGCACTCTGGCTGCTGTGTCACGTAGTCACATCCCACACAAACCCCACAGAAGCCGCACTCCCCCCTCCCTGCTTGGGGGCGGGCACGGCGTCCTTGCCCCCTGGGGGGGAGAAGGGTGAAAGAAGCGGCTCCCCCGAAGCCCGCACTCACCGCTCGGGGCCGAGGCCCAGCTTGGCCGTCAGGACGTCGAAGAAGCGGGCGCTGTGCCGCTGGTTCTGCTCCGCCGAGCCCACCACGCCGATGGAGGAGACCACCAGCTGGGCGCAGGGCTCGGCCGAGCCCGCCAGCACCATGGGCAGCCCGCTCCGCACCGTCACGTTCACCCGCTGTGGGAACGGGCACCGTCAGTCCCCGCCTCCCGGGCCTCACTCCCGCTCCCACCGCCCCCGGCCTCACCGCCCGGCCCCGTGCTCACCTCCGCCGGTTTGCCCAAGATGTCGGCGGTGGCGGCGCAGAGCTCCAGGGCTAGCCCCGGCGGCAGCCGCTCGGCCGGCAGGCTGGTCTCCAGCTCCACGAACGGCATGGCGGCAGCCGGCGAAGGGCAGCGCACCCCGCACGGCCTCGGCCCGGCCCAGCCCCCGGCCCGCCCCCAGAGGGGGCCGGCAGCCCGGGCCTTGCTCCATCCCCGCGGTGACCCGGCCGGCAGCTCGCCCTTCAACCGCCCCTCCTGCACCAGCCACAGGCAGGGCTGTGGCTTTTCTCCGTTCTACCCCAGCTGCACCAGCCGGCTCTCGGGACTTCTGTGTATCTCATGGACACGTATTAGAGACTGTGAGAGAAAAAAATCCAATCTCACTGACTAATGGGTAAAATGAGTTTTGTGATGGCCCTTATGGCCACTGGGAAAACGTTTCTGGACACTGCCATGGACACCTCTATGCCTGTCTGCACAGGGAGGGTGAAGAATGGAAGAGCAGTGATTTCTCAGAAAAAACAGCACTACAAGAAATTAAAAGGCAAGCAGAGAGGTTACTGGTTTATCCAACATACATAATCACTAAACTAGCTTCTGCAATCAGGACTTTGAGCTACAAAGTTGATAGAAGTGATCCCAGGAGGCTGGCTCACAGGGACAGTCTAATCTAGAGATCAGAGGCATCTAATCAAGAGATCAGAGCTTCCTCAGAAGCTGAGCTACTGCCCAGTGAGGGTTACACGTGCTCACAGCAAAAGGCTCTACACCAGCTAGATTAAAAGGTCACCTTGTTTCAAGCACAGCACAGTTGTGAAAATTGGCCCTGTATAATGTGACTTTTGGGTTTTCTACAGGTCTAGACAATCTTAATGAAAACTGATGGAATTGCTCAATTTTTTTTTTTGCTGGGGGAATTGCTTGGTCTTCACTGTTGCTAATGAAGACAATACTGGCACGAGGAGCAGTATGTGTAAACTAGCCAGCAGTAAGGCTGGAGAAAGATTTTTAGGGGAGATTGTGAAGAGAGAGACCCAACCAGAGAGGGGACGGGGCATGGCACAGCAGGGCATAGCAGGGCACAGCAGGGCATGGCACAGCAGGCTGGCAGAGGGTGGCTGCTTGCCATGGTAACTGGTAATACGGATGCTCCATTCAAATCTAGGAAAGCAGCAAAAGAAATAACCCTGGAAAACTGTAAGAACCCAGAGTAAATTTACAGAAAGATAAAATCTTGCAAATAGAAGAAATGACCTCGAGTTTGTCACTGAAGGCAGCAGGAGTATTCAGCTGGTATTCAGCCACCTTGCAAACCCCAGGTGCAAGCCCACCACTGCCTGAGTGCTGGGACTCATTACCTCCAGGTAAGATGCCATTTAGGATCCATTTTAAAAATTTCTCTCTAATTCCTTCAAATACTAAAAATCTCTTCCAATTCCAAGGCAAAACAAAAACGCCACATGGTAAGAAACCAGCACATCAGGTCTCCAATGGGAAAAGATTAGATTCAAGTATCAGATGTCAGCAATTACAACAGGATGTGGGGCTGTCACAAACTTCTTTCATGATATGCATTATCCTTTATTCTTGATGGCTCACTATGTGAATAGCAGATTGTTCACTGCCTCCCAGAGTTTTTAAACTAGACATTTGTTTTGTAGTTTCTGTTTTGGAACGGGTGATTAAAATGCTTGGAGGGGGGTGAACATACAGCCAAGAGTGGACAGCACAGCAGCAAGTACTCTCAAACATGCCCAGCCTTTGGAAAATCATGATAATTTTTTTCCCTCCTACAGGCATTTGTAAATGTCATCATCCATTTAGCAATTTCACTCTCAAAATTATCAAAAAAATCAACCACTTCCCATTTAAAATTTAACTCAGTTGTAGCCAATATTGTGTTAATAACACATCAATAAAAACATGTTATTCATCTGCTTTTTGGGAAGAAAAGAAAGGAAGGGTGGGAATAAACATGTGCCTGTTTCTAGTATTTCTGGTTCATGGTAAGAGAGGACCTTCAGTGAGGTTCTTGTCTTTAGAGAGAACATAATCACAAAATTTCCTGCTAGTGCAAGTGGAAGTATACAGGGGAAATCTCCTTCCAGACAGGGAATTAAAAAATGTCCCTAGGTTCTGGACTAAATCAGTAGTATCTAGAAATGAAACCTTAGTGAAAAACATCACCAGAACACATCAGGTTTTATAGAACTTGCCAGCAGAAATGTCACTAGCCAAGATACGATAGTACTGGAAAGAAAATTAGTGAGAGAAGCCATTTCTGAAGTATTTGCTCATTTTGTCTTATTCCTTACAGGAAGTGTTCTTGGGCAAGGATTTCAGGGTAAGGTTCAAGGGCAACAACTACTTATGAACGGAAATATGCAGAGATACATATTCCACCAGTTTCTGCATCCTTTATAATTTGCTATTTTCAACAAAGAAACTAGAAATGCTTGGATTCTCTCAGTTCTACCTCATAAAGCATGCTGCAGTACAAAAGGGTTTTGTATTTGAGCTACAGCTAACCAGAAATAAACACAGCCAAGAAAAAGAGCCCAAAACCTCCAAAACAACTCTCTGCCCTTTTATTGCGATGCATATGTTGCTCAATGCCACATCTCTCTTATTGTTTCAGCTGCACAGGGTGACTTACTTGGTGAACTTCCATCCAAAACAGTCTCAGAAGAGCACGTCTAGATTTATTCCCCGTCTACATTTTCTAGGAGAAATGCAGATTGCTATTACAGGGTTACTCAAGAAAAAACAGAATTTGATTGGTGTTGTATTTTCAGAAATCACTGTGAGTACATTCTTTCAGTGTATTCCCTATTTAATATAAGCCAAGTACTTTAAGTAGGCAGTTATTTGAAGGTTGTGGCCACCCTCAGCTTTTTAAAGCAGCTTGGTCTTTACTGCAGGAATCTCCAGGAACAGCCCCTACCCCATGTGTACTGGCAGACTGAGCACCAACGACACCCAGGCTTTCAGAAATTGAGAGCAGTGATTAAACTGAAGGATTACAAAGATTCACAGTTGTAGATTAATATGAAGAAACTTCTCACAGGAACCTAAAGGCAAATAGAAGTGTGGAATGTACATGGACAGCCAAGAAAGATACCTGAAGTGCTGAGGCCTGAGCCATAGGCCCTGAATTAAAGTTGACCTATGGATGAACTTCACAACCAAACAGTGGATTTTGTAGTAGAGACCAGCAGAGGATTTTTCTCTGTTGGGAGATTTGCTGCAAAACCGTGGGACCAGGCACCCGGCCTTGCTGAGAGGTGTGTGGTTAAGACCAAAATGGATAAAGATACTCCTCTGGGTTCCTCCCCTAGCCCTGGCCAGAATCCAATAGAGAGAAAACCACCAGATCTTCCACTTTTGAAGTTTTGAAGGTCGTTTAGTATGACTGTGATTGTTTATTCAATGGTATAGAAGCTGGACCCACTTGCAGCAATGATGGAAGCCTCACCTAGGAGTGGACGCCCTGCGTAGGACTCCCCATTGCTGGAAGGGTTCCCCAAATCCTTGCTGCAACCGGGACTCCCCAGCGACTGCAGCTCTGGATGAGGGTAACCTATTAATGGGGTAACTGACAATGTATCTCCCTCATAATCACTACACTGATTTTTGTGTAGCTATGAGTAGGTTCCTTACCCTGCTTATTCCCCCTGCTGTTAACCATGTTATTTCATTTCCGTACCCTCTGGAAATAGTAAAATAAGCCTATGCCTTTTGTTGGTGTCTGTGTCCTTTCTGCTGACCCAGGTAACTGGCAAAAACAATGCCTCAGCAATAAGAAACTTCAAACTAAAAAACAAAAATTCAATGTATTTTTTCACTGTTGTGGCTGCCTGTAGTTTTGTGCTGGACTTGTCTGTGCAGGCATGTGCTGGGAAGGTGAGTATCAGGCATGCTTTGCAGTGCTTGTCACTTGAGGAGCTGCAAATGCTAAAAACACATGAAAACAATGCTCATCCTATACAGTTCTCTAATGTTCCCAGCTGGCTCAGGTTATGTCAGGAAATACCATTCATGTCTCTACTGTTTCTGAGAAGACTGACACTGAAATAAAAGCTAGGTGCACATTACGTGACCTGTAGGGCCTCAGCCTTTTCTATAAATTTAATGTTTTGGGTCTTAAACCTTTCCCAGCTTCCACCCCCAAAGACACAGGAAAGGCCTGGTAGGGGAGGAAACACTCTGCAATTTCTGTGTTAGAGTTACAGTGCTCTTTCCAGTTACATGTTGAACTGGAGGCCGAAGAAGTTAAAAAAAAAGGCAGCAAAAATAGTAAGATAGCTTAATTCATTTCAACATCTTCATCAACACAGGTGCCAGATGCTCCTTCAGCTGCGGATCAATTTGAAGGTTGCTAAGTTCTTTGATATTGAGGATCATCTCATGGGCTTGGAAGAAAAGCTCTTTCCCCACAGCATCCTCTACCCGCCTGCGCCACTCCATCAGCCTTGGTCTGTCTTCAAATATATCACAACCAACTCCAACAGGCTGCAGAAAGGGGGAGAAAGCAACAGTGAGGCAGGGGACAGGCACATCTTCACCAAGAAAACAGGCACCAAAAGTGTACCAGCAGGTACAGGTGGAGGAAAAAAAATGAAGAAGAGCTTATAGAGGTGGACTAGGAAGGAGGGAAATCTCTGGTCAGATGTATCTATCTGGGGGACACAGAATAGGTATTTTAAAGGTCAGTTCCTGAGTGCTGTAACAGCTGTTACAAGCAGCAGAGATGACTACTACCTATTGTGAGTGATTTTCAGCTACAGCACTGAAGTGGGCTGACAGTTCCAGGAACAACTGCACAGTGCATGGTACAGAGTATATATCATATATAGCAAAACCACAGCATGAAATGCTGAGCATTTAATTGAACTGATGGCTTAGCTGACATAATCTACCTCCCCTTCTGCTTTCTGCCTGTGCCACTCTCTGGAACACAGTGCTGTAGAGAAGCAGAACTGCTGTTTCTCAGCCTCTGGGAGAAAGAATCACTTCTGGGCTGCAGGATCCAGGCCCTGACAGTCTGGCAGAGAATAAGCAGTTTGTAACAGACTTGATTTAATTGCTTCTGTCTGAGATTCAGTCTTGCATCTTCCAGACATGGCACAAGCAAGTACCATCTGAAGAACATCATTCTTATATGATAACAATATTCCTATATAATTTTCTTATTTCATCAGACCTGTCTGCTATTGCTTCTCACTTCTATATATTATCTTCTTTGGAGGTTAAAGTAATGATAAAGGATGAAGGAGAAGAAGTAGTATTGTTAGAGAAAAGCAACAAAAATCTGTTGCAGCCAGCTTTCTTTTTTTTCAACTGTTTTTCTGAACCCACTCTCATATTCTCATTGTTTTAGGCCAGTTCTATTCAGATATGCCCTCACTCCTCTTTCTAGTGAAGAGTCACCACATGCTGCACCCCTCCCTGCTCAGCAGCATCTGTTTTCCCTAGTACTGAGACCTCCTTTCCACACTCCAGCACTCACTTGCATCAGCTCCACAATGGCCACAAGATCCGCCAGAGAGATCTCACTCCCAATGATAAAAGCCTTGTCTTGCAGAAACCTCTCCTCAAATTGCTTCAGGGAAGTGGACAGCCCATCCATAACCTCCTGGAGCTTCTCAGAGGGCAGTGGCTGCCCTGTGAAGAGGGGAATCAGCACCTGAGGAGAGAAGGGACTTCAAGTGTACAGTTGGCCATCTTCTCATGAGTCTGGTGGTAATTTAAGTTACAGCCCATGAACCACTCATGATCATCACTGATTCTGTAGCAAAGCCACAGGAGGGGATGATCCTAGAGCTTCATGGACGGCTGCAGTTCCACGTAGCTCAAGGGCAGGGAACACACAAGCAGTCCTAAGAGGCTGATGTACCATGACAGTAACCTCCAGCTAACGGGCAACAAAGCGCAGAATGAAATCAAGGATTTTGTGCCTGGCAGTCGTGCCCTCCTGCTCCACCCTGCTTGATTACAAAAGCAAAATGGGCAATAGCTCTAGGGAAGACAAGTCTCTGCCACAGTCACCTCTGCTATGTCCTCCATTTCAACAGGCTGCCAAGACAGGTCAGCAGGCTGACTGCCCACCAGCCACCCCTGATACCCCTGTTGTGTAACTGGGTGCTGGAAGCAGGCAGCTGCCTGTCCTGCAGGGTGACAGAAAGGAAGGCATGATGGTGGCTGTGGAAGGGAACGTAGGAGGAACAGGAATGCATCAAGATTGGCTGGAGAGGGATGAAATGGTTTCTTCTGCATTACAGCAGCCAGCAAGGCTGGGAGTGGGTAAGCACTGTTTTTACACCAGCCTTTCTGTGGCCTCCCAAGCATCATTCTTTAAACCACCAGAAATTCTTCCAGAGCAATCATCTAAGTGCAGTCTTTGTCTTCACAGACTTGCTGGCACAGGGTGTAGTTGCCTTTCTGTAGGATTTTTCACCATTCACAGAGGTGTACACACTGTCAGACCACACAGTGTTTCACAGCTATGCTGCCTCCACCTACCACAGCTAAAGAAATATAGTTTATTTAGAGAAACCAAGATACAAATTTTGATCAGTGGGAGTGGACTGAATTTCTACTTACTGCTAGTATAGTCAACAATTCAAGTTGGGATTGCTTAATCCAGGCCAGGATTTTTGCCAAATACATGTGGAATCTATTTCATCAGAAAATTCATGGCCACTTCTCTAAAGGAGTGGTTCCAATTACACATGCTGGGATCTCTGGGTATGATCACTTGAAACAGCACCTTCTCCCTTTTTTGTATCTTGTGGCAGTCTGTCTTCTCCCATGTCTAGCTAATATGCCTTCTGTTACATAGTGGCTTTATATGTTTCCCTATTTTTAATTATTCTGAGGACCTTTTCTGTATCTGGGTTATCTAATCATCATCAGCAATTAGCTGGATTTCTTTCTCTTGGAGCGCTGCAATAACAGCCTGAAGAGACTGGAAGAAACTGCTTCTTGTATGAATCTGACTCATATTTGAATTGCTTCTCTGTGCTTTCTAGCCAAAAATTCAAATGTCAATAAATCAAAAAGCTAAAAGAGTCCTGATATGCGTTGTTAGGCACAAAGAAGGGCAAACTTTACACAAGAAGCATTAAGTAATTACCTATTTACTGACAACCCTGATTTGACCTGAAATTCCATACCATAGCTGTACTTGCAGGGCTGTATTTGCACCTGGGTCTCTCCAAGGACAGTTGCATTAACTGTCTGGTGAGTTGGCTGGAAATAGGTGTCCAGCAAAAAAATCTATTAAATGATTTTCTGCCTTTCTGTTAATTTTGCCTAAATGTAAATTGATCTGGCCACATCGAATAAAGAAATTCTGCCATTCTCTCTGTGTTTCTCTTCTGTCTGACCCTGAGCCCATTTCAGACAAGTCCCTAAGTGCACTGGAAGCAGAAGGCTCCTTCTGGATTTCCACCCTGATGGGGCTGCAGGGACTTGTACGAAGAATGTAAGCCTTTCTGCTTCCAGCAACAAAGCACAAGCTCGTCAAAGAAGCAAAACTTTTGCCCACGTGCACACTCAGCACAGCTGTACAGTGAGAGGGAGGCCCTTGGAGGTAACATCCAATCTGTTACATATTCATTCACAAATCTGGGCAATGAAAGTCTGTCAGGCTTTGAGACATTTTGTACCATAAAAAAAAACCCAACAAAATGACCAAAGCTGCTTTTGCCAGACCCTGAGCAATCAGGAACAGCTCTCTCTCTGACAGCTCCTCTCAGCTAGGAATGGCCTAAGTTTGTTACTTCAGCATGACAAACTCTCTCTGAATGGGGGCTGTTCAAATACTCAGCATTCTGCCGGGAAAACATCACTTTACCTGCATTTTAACACTCAGTCTCCTTACCTTGATCCACATGGTCTTTGGAGCGTTAGCCCGGATGTTAGCATGGTGCCACGAGAGGTACTCATCCACCCGGGCCCGCTTCTGGATGTCTGACGGGTACCAGTGGTCAGGAGTGTTGTACTTTCGACTCAGGTACAGCAGAATGGCAGTGCTTAACAAAACAAGAAAGGGGTCAGGGAGTGGGGGGTGAAAAATGCTTTTGCCTAAGCTCCCTCTCTGACCCTTCTGAACTTGCTGCTTCCACTAAAAATCATTCAGATCAGTATTTCCAATGGAGTCTACAGACCATAAATAGGCACCTAATTCATGCTGACATCAGAGATGGCACTTCATCACCTGAGTTCCCGAGAAAACTTTACCCTGCTGGAAAATCACAGCACAGTTCTACAGTGCAGAGTCCTGCTGGACAGTACTGGGGAAAACAAACAATAAACCTCCACAATCATCTACCAGCAACGTTAACCCCACTTGCTCCTCAACTGCTCTGACCTATCTCTCCGAGACCAGTGCACGTTTATGTGCTTCTCTATTAAATGAAGTGTTGCCTTTTCATCAGATCTTTCCTTCACTGGTCAGTGGACGTCTCAGCAAAGAAAGCCTCCAGAATCTTTTTGCGTTTGTCCAGATGTTTATACTTCTGCTAACTGGCAGGAGAAGTCAGATGGAAAAATATCTTAGTCATCTGCAACAATATGTGATCTATTACTACAAAAAGAGATGCCACAGAAAATCCTGTGCTGATAAAATGGACAAAAATGCAGACCCTTCTATTAGGCCAATACTACTAGAGTTTAATTATTTCATCATTATGATACCATTAACCAGTCTCTATATTAACCTTATAGTGTAAACACTCAATTTTATCTTTATAGGTGTTCACTTGGCCTTTCTGACTAATTCAGATAAACAGAATTTTTTCCTAGGATAAAAGGGATTGTTTTTCCTAGGTTAAAAGGGATTTTGATAAGTTTTAAACATTTCCCAGAAATGTTTATAGTCCCATTTTGAGGTAAGTGCATTCAGGATAAGATCAAGAAGTTAAGTCAGCTGATCTGTTTACATTCTGAAAGGTAATTCAAACAGAAAATGGAAACAATGCAAAGGAGGTTGTACTATTAAAAATAATCAACACATTCATAAATTCTGTGATCCTTAATCATTCAGTGGAAATGACATCTCCCAAATGCTTCACAGATTCCTGGTACCCAAGGAAGTCTAATGACTGAATTCTTACCATTCTGCTAGGGTAAAGTCTCCATCCTTTAGTGCTGGTACTTTCTTCAAGAGGTTGACTTTGCCAGCTCCTTCACTATTTGATGGCCCTAAGAACATGAACAGACAGTTCAGAAGTTAGAAGCATGTCTGCCAGTGGATGATAAATGAAATAACTGTATCAGTCAGTGAACTGTGCTAGATTTCCCCTATATGGTCACATTTCATAATTAAAAGGTAATGAAATTGAAGCATCAGTGTAAATGCTGTCTGCAGAGGGCAGTCGGCTCAGCCTGGACACATGGCATGGAGCAGTTCACATTTCTATACAGGAATTCTACTGCTTGACTCCAGTATCAGTAATACTTGCAAAACTTACTGAAAAAATACCACTCCCTGAGGGGCATTTACATACCACAATGAAGGTACTGAAAACACTATTGCAGATAACCAGGAACAGCTGACCTGAGAATGGTATGTCCTACAGCTTTAGAGAGGGGGCAAAAGGACAGAAGCTGGAATGAAGACAACTCAGCACCTAAAATACTTAATATTTGCAAGTAAGTAGAGTCTGGAAAAGTTGAGTTCACATGCAGAGCATCCTAACGAGGGCAGACTGTTGCTACTCCTGCTCCTATTCCCACAGGGAACATCAAAACAAAGTAATTTTCCTGCAGTTAGTAAATGTGTCTGACTCTAGGTAGGATGGAGTCATGATGGAGAGCAACTGGAAAGCCTTGTGCCCACAGAGATCACTGCAGTGGCTAATTAATCAAAGAGAAGCTGGCCAGCTTATAGACACACAGAGCAAAATCTTTTTCCTCTTTGTTTGTCTCTGTAGAGCAGAGGGAACCGAGCATTTACAAAAAAAGTAAATGCCGTCAACGGAGCTGATCTCTTGGCAGACACGCAGCTGAGGATGGTTCCAGAGTTTTTGCTGGGATAGGAAAAACATGAATGCCAGCAGTGTAACAGGAGGCTCATGAAATAATTCACTCATTCACAGGGGACATTCACTAAGGGGCAGGGAAGCTCAGACACCTCTACCCTGCATTACTCCTGGTCCTGCATTACTCCTGGCTCTGCACATCAACCTACCTCTGCCAGGAAAATGCAGGAGGAAGACACCATCACATAAGAGATTAAACTCCACAGTCCCTTGGAGTTTGGAGGCACTAACAGCTGACTATCTAATCACATTTTCAGTTTCCCACTTTCCAGTCAGCAGTTAAATGCCAGGGAATTGCACAAAAGTCCGGGAACACCTATGTAAAAAAGTGTGAGGAGTTTGTTTGCTTTGCTTGTTTTAAGCGCTCTCTAGGTGACGTGACATTTCGGGTGCAAATCCTGATCAAATCAGCATGACCTGCAGGAAGTCTTACACAAAAATCCCTTTGTTCAAAAAAACCCCCAAAGGCTGTTAATTAACAGACAGCAATCTACATCCCCAGAACTGTTTGCCCCCATTCAGGAGGCAGTGGCAGTATCTGCTTTACTGGACAAATGTGCAGCAGGAAATAGTTTCCAAGAAATAACCCAGCCTTTGGACTATCAAGTTTATTTGCAGTTGGCTTTGGAAAGGGGTGGGAGAACGGAAGATTGCTGCATTACAAATTAGAGAATACTTTCCCAATACTGATTTCACATAATGAGACAAATCAAGAAGAGCAAACGTTACTACTCTGTTCTCCTTTCTAGCTGACTAGCATCTACCTTGTTTCTTCTTTGAGAAGTGTATTTATAAATTCCAGTGTGAGGAGCTTCATCAGAGACTAAGGTTCACACTGATCTGCTGTGTGAAGGGATTCAAACCTATGTCTTTCATCTCACTGGGAAATGTCTCTGGCTACCTGCAGCGATGGCAGCCTCCAGCTTAGCTGAGTAAGAGGTCTCATATGCACAGCAGAACCAGGCAGCTTTGCCAGAAGAGGTGGACAGAAAGGGCTTCTTAAGAATAAGAGCCAAAGTGCAAGGTTAACCTAATAATTGAGAAACTTGAATTAAAAAAAAAAAATCCCTGAAAATGAAGCCAGCCAGCAAAGTACAAGGACAATGTGCCTCACACCCATGATTTATATCATAAAAACAGTTGAGGCAAATCTGTGTCAATCTACTGTCATGCAAGGAGTTGCTCTGGGAAGGTCAAAGCTTGGTCCTGTGCTTTTAGAAGGACTCCAAAGGCCAATGATCACCACACACCCAGCTCTGGTGAGATCTGTAGAGTTCAGGTGATCCTTGGAAAAATGCCACAGAAAGTTGCAAGTCAATCCTGCTTACAACTAATGAGCAGCCAATTTTCAGACCTAGCTGTTCGGTCGTTCTGCTGGGTGCATTTATTAGCAGGCAACTGAGAAACGACGACATGAGAAGTAAGCAGCGGGTGAGGACTGCCTGAATCAGAGCTGAGCCTGCAGCAGCCCTAACAGGAATACTGAACATAGTAGTCCCCTGATGGGGCTGGCACGTCATTACATGTGTCACTGGACAGTGGGTCAGTGTCTATTACACAGACTGCACCACACGCAGCCCAGAGACAGCTCCTTATTTGCTTTGGCTCGTACAAGGTCTTTGTGCACAGACATAAAGGACCTGTGCCGTAGACACCAATATTTGTGTTTGCCCTTCAGCAGAGTCCAGCTTGTTCCTCTCCTCCAGCAAGCACAGCCAGTATCTTTGTTTAGTGGTTTTAGGTGGCCCATCCTTATCATTCCTGTGATGTTGACTTGACTTACAGTGCTGTTTAACATCAGTTGTATCTGGTGTAATTAATTCTTGACATCCCCCAAAGATATATATACACTCCCAGTGTGTATTGCTGGGCTTTGAGAAGTAACTTTAATAAGCAGAGATAACACTGCCAGAGAGCAGGGCAGGCTGCACACTGGAGGAATTCTTAAGTGTAAGTCATAGTGCAGAGAAGGAGATTTACTGTGGGTAAAGAACAGGGGACAAAATTTACAGAAGTAAAAAGGAAAAAAAAAAAGAAAAAATTCAGTCTCTTTGCCAATCACGTCCCTGCCTAATCATCTCCTCAGCCAAGGACTTCCAAGAACCATGTTTTGCCTTAGGCAAAAAAAAAGTAACAATTTACTAGGAAAATGCAGTAGGTAACTGGGCAATAGTCTTCTTGCACAGTTGGACAAGTCCGAACAGCTGATTTTCTGCTAAGTACACCCTTCCCAGAGCACTCCTCGGCTGTCACTGTGACTAATTGGCTAGAAATGGCTGGAGGAACATTCCTTGGGGATCCACAAAAATAGATGTAGCACAGCTATGAGACTACTTTGGGAATAAGAGCTGCATGGTCAAACCATTGTATTCCAGTCCCTCAGCACAGCATGTGTTTAAAACCACTCAGGTTACCTGAGGAGAGCCCTTCCCTCCCCATGGGCCAAGCAAGAGCTTCTAGGGACTGGGAGCAGATTCAGCTCCAATGTACAAGGCTGGGCAGGCTTGACCTGTTTCACCTTCCCCAGCAGGATGGGACCCTGTCTTGGGAGGACACTAGAGTGAGACCACAAATGAGCCTCCTCTGAGCTCTGCACCCTTCTCATAAGAGGGTGATCTCCCACTTCCACAAACTCCAGCATTTTGCCACCTCCCAGGGTTCAAGAGTTTCCTCCTTCGGCTGAGACTGAGCGCCCCAAACAAGGGCTGGCGTTGCCTCCCCAGAGAGAGGACCCCCCGCAAAGATCTGGAAAGGACTGAACTGAACGGGAACAGTCCCGACCGGTTCAATGCTCGTCGGGGAGGTGAAGGCTCCTCGGGGGCCGTGATCCGGACCTGGAGCGATGGGTTCCGCTGCCCGAAGGTCGCGGCCGGGGCCCCGCCAGGGCCCGGGGGCTCGGCGCGGCCCCCGGGGCTCGCGTTACAGCACCGGGGGCTGCCCGGGGCGAG
>VYZX01001579.1:287283-324241 GCA_013401335.1 Brachypteracias leptosomus | reverse complement strand
TGCCCCTGCCACCCCCCCGCCCCGCTCACCCTTCATCAGCTCCACGTGCTTGAACTCGAAGGGGATGTTGTTGCTCCGGGCGAAGATGTAGACGGAGCGGCAGGGCTGCGAGAGCAGGTCCAGGTACAGCTCCAGCCCCATCTTGCCGCCGTTCGGTCCCGGTCTCTATCCCGGCCCGGATCCGCCAGCCCCGCGCTCCCCGGAGGGGCGGTTCCGGACCCTTCCACGGGGGAGGAGCGAGCGGCCTCCGCCCCGCCCCGGGGCTCCCGCGCTAGCGGCCCGGGCGGGGGGACGGGACCGGCGCTCAAAGCGGGGCTGCTCGGTCCGGTCTCCAAGGTTGCCAAGGCCAGGGGCGATGGCCGTTTTCCTGGGCAGAGTGCCAGGCAGGCTCTGACACCTGGAACTTAATAACTGCTGTGAAATGCTTAAGCAGGGAATCGTTTAGATTGGAAAAGACCTTTACGATCAAGTCCAACCATTAACCCAGAACTTCTGCTGCGCTGTCACCAGCCCAGGCCCCTGGGCAATGCAGAGTGCCTGGGAAAGTCGCACAGTAGGAGCACACATGCTACTTCACTGCTATAAACCAACCACACATTGCTCTACTCTTTAAAAGATGTAACCACCCTCCTGGCTCCCAGCCCTTCATTTTACTCTGATACTGTATTGCTAATACAAGTATACCTTTATTTTATTTTACAAAATAATAAGCCAGGACCTTTTTTGCTGAAGGTCCTGGAGGGTAGTTGCAAACAGCAGCTACATGGCAGATAAAAATATCAGTGGCATGTGTCAAACACAGATTTGCAGCTTGCATTGATACAAGCTGACTGGATGTATTCATATTAGACANCACCTCCCGACAGAGGTCAGAATGGTTAAGAGTTCTTTCATACCAACAGTGCTTGTCAACTCTGGGCTCTATCAGCTCTATGTTTGTGCCTGGAGGTACCTGTCCTGACAAACCCAGAGCAAACACCAAGCACCTTGAAGGAAAGAGATCTCAGTATAAGAAATGTGAACCACAAAGACAGTCAAAAAGCATTTTTTTTTTTTTTTCCTGGAAGATAATGTAATTTATATTCAACTCTCTTTTTAGTTCTCAAGATAAAAATAAATTTCTATGACTTCATATAAAGCCATGGGTACTTCATTACAGATCTACCAATCAGCTCTCTCTGTGGGTTTTTAATATCCTTTACCAGAGCAAATATGGATTTGAGTTTGCTTTCAAGCTATCTTGTAGGTCCCCCCCAAAAGCAGATAGAGTGAACCTGAGAGGAAAAGGTGCTTTGTTCATCTGAGGTCTCAGCATGCTCCATTACGTTTGAATTCAGCCCCAGAATCCTTGTTTTATGTGACTCATTCATGGCAGTCTTTTCCAGCTGCTGGCTTCAGTCACATCTGTGTACCTCTGTATTCAACTTCTCTAACACCTAACCCTGTGCTACATGAGTCACCTGAGAATCTCTGTGCCAGAGGAGATGCTCTGGAAATGCATCACAGTACTTAGCAAGCCTGACTTGTGACTATTCCCAGCTGGATCCTAAGCTAACCCAGCTTCAGGTACCAGGAGTGCTTCCCTGCAACATGGGAGGAGGAATGAGACACATCTCTAGCATTCCCATAAGCCAAATTACCCAACTTAAATCCACTGACCAAAAGCAGATGCTGATGCCACAGAGCACTGGGAAACCATAATTTAATCACTTTCCTTCCTCTAGGGTCCCCAATACTTCCGTTCTCCTTGATGTTCTCATTGCTTGCCTGCCAGTCTCCTCTCCTTTGCACCAGTGTCTCACCGCAGCAGTTTGTTTATTGGGAAAGAGGAAGGACACTAGATGAGCCTGCCCCCAGCTACAGACAATAGCAACATTTTTTCCTATGAGACAGGTCAGAAGAAAGCCACAGCGAGCTGCAATCAATACACAACAAAGGTGAGCAGGAGAGCACCCAGAGACTAAACCACAACACGCCTGAGGTTTCAGTCACAAGCTGGAGCCTCTTTTGTTCTTTTATCAATTTCAGCCCCAAAAGCCTTCTCATCTTTCCGTTTTTAAGCATTACTTACAGAGGCATTCTTATGCTCAATATGTTATTCTAATTTAAAATCCAGCAGAGCTCTGGAAAGGCTGAAGGAAGCTTTTATCAGCTTTAGTTACAAAGAAAGGAGGTACAGATCTTTGGGCATCCTTTGGTGAAAACACACGATACCTCCTGGGCAGGCTTCTACCAATTATCCGCTGGTTTTAATACAAACTAAACCACCCTCCCCTCTTTATTTCTCGGTGTTCAGATCCCCGGTGGCTGCACTGCCTTGCCCCACTGCCTTCACAAGCCTGTCCTCAACCCTCTCAAAATAACCACAAACAGCTTGACCCGATGGAACCCCCGAAGCGGTCCGGGCTCTCCTGCGCTACCTGCACACAGGTCAGCAAGCTCTGTGGGAAGACCCTTCCCAAGGGGCTCTTAACCCCCGCTAAGAGAGGAGAAAATCTGCTCTGCAGCGACCGCCGCTGCTTATCGGAGCACAAAGTTTTCTATGGAAGTCGCATTAGCAGAACCACGCACCGCCGGTCCTCGCCCATGCACCGGTTGCCTCTCTGTTGCTTTTTGTTCCTCATCTAAAGGGGAACGGCCTCAAACCAAGAACATCCTGAGCGTTTCTTTTCAGAAAAGCAGCCCTGTTGGCAGAGCCCCGTGTCCTGCCGGGGCGGGGTCCCTTTCAAACCCATCGCACTTCTGCAGAGTCGAAGCGCGGGCATCGAGACTGCCGCTTGGAAACCAACCTATCTTCAGAAAATTAGGTCCTGTTTTCGTCTTGACACCAGAGCCTCCTGCAGCTGAGGCCTCCCCGCCCTCCGGCAGCATCCCGCACGCAGGGGGGCTGACGAGTCGCCCGGTCCCCTCCCCGGCTCTGCCAGGTGCTGGGAGGCAGTGGCCGGACCTGGAGCAGCGAGGGGAGCCCGGGTCCCGGAGCAGCCGAGCACCCTGCGAACCGGGGGGGGCCACTACGGCGGGCAGNCCGTTTTCCTGGGCAGAGTGCCAGGCAGGCTCTGACACCTGGAACTTAATAACTGCTGTGAAATGCTTAAGCAGGGAATCGTTTAGATTGGAAAAGACCTTTACGATCAAGTCCAACCATTAACCCAGAACTTCTGCTGCGCTGTCACCAGCCCAGGCCCCTGGGCAATGCAGAGTGCCTGGGAAAGTCGCACAGTAGGAGCACACATGCTACTTCACTGCTATAAACCAACCACACATTGCTCTACTCTTTAAAAGATGTAACCACCCTCCTGGCTCCCAGCCCTTCATTTTACTCTGATACTGTATTGCTAATACAAGTATACCTTTATTTTATTTTACAAAATAATAAGCCAGGACCTTTTTTGCTGAAGGTCCTGGAGGGTAGTTGCAAACAGCAGCTACATGGCAGATAAAAATATCAGTGGCATGTGTCAAACACAGATTTGCAGCTTGCATTGATACAAGCTGACTGGATGTATTCATATTAGACATCATTTTACCCTAACACTTAATACCTGCTGTTACCCCTGGTACCCAATCCTGGAAGGAAACAAAATAGGTAAGAAAATGACAAGAAAGGTACAAGACTACAGAAGTGAAAAATCTCCCTTCAACGCTGTCTCTATGCCTGTCCCCAGGAATTTTTATTAGACACCGTTTTAAAAACTGTATACATAGTATTTATTTAAAAGTTGCAGCCACTTCAGCCTAGAGCATCTCTCCAAACACACTTCTGCTGTAGGCACTGTGTAGGTGTTTATGCAGTAAGACAGAGCCATTAGTTGTCCCAGTTCAGAGGCTAGAAGGGTACAGCCCTTACCCCTGGAGACCAGCAGTTCCACCAGGCCCATGCTCAAGAGTTGTGTAATGGCACTTATCTTTGCTGGTGGTAGTTTTACATATGCCAGTAGGATATGGTGCAAGATCCTCTTCAAGACAGCTGTCTCTCAAAATTTATCTTTTTTTTTTTTTCTTTTAAACCAGTAACTAAACTCTGTTTGCAGTGTCCTTGGAAGGGGAGTGAGGCCTGTAATAGTTGACTTAGATATGAGGAGCCAACCACTCCACTTCATTCAGGGACCATGCCCCTTTGTTACCATGCTGGGTACCAGTCCATGACCTACCCCAGACAGCAGCTTCGGTGCCACCAAACACGACCATCTCAGCTTCCATTCACTCAGGCTCGTTTCTGTGCTCGCTCATTCTGTTCAAAATTAAAAGTTGAGAAGGTGACTGAAGATGCCTCTGTCTCAGAGTCACGCAGAAGGGACTTCAGGGAGCAATGGGACAATTTAATAATCCTTTCTGCCCCAGTTCTTAAACATTCCTAGACTACAACTTAAAATCGTCATTTTCCATGGACGGAGGCTTATCAGGAGTCCACAAACTAGAGGGCAGAACATTTGCCTAGATCATCAGCACAGAAGCCTATTATGGATCCCTGGTCTACCCATCTGGCCAGTTAAATGCTACCCTGCTTCTGTCTGAAAGCTTGCAGTCTTCCCACTGGTGTATAAAGGAGAGCCTGCAGAAAATGTTTTCCTGGCTTGGAACATGCAACTTCTAATCAACATAGCTGTAAATCACTGTCTTAAAACTCTGTAATGACAAAAAGTTTAATCTCTATATTTTGTTTGCCTTCCTCTGGATAGTTGCAAAAATCTCAGCTCTAGAGGTAAAGAGAAAGGCAAGAACAGAAAAGGAAACACCACAAATTACAGAATCAAATCATAGAATCATTTAGGTTGAAAAGACCCTTAAGATCAAGTCTAACCATTAATGCTGCCAAGTCCACCACAAAATCATGTCCCTCAGCATCACATCTACATGCCTTTTAAATACCTGCAGGGATGCTGCCTACCTTTCTTCTAACAGAAAACATCTTTCTCACCTCCCCACCCTTTCCAAGTATTTAATACTGATGCACCCACAAATGCTGCCTTCACACTGAAATGGAAGTGTCTCAGTTAAAGGAATCTGGACACTAACACCTGTGCTAGTCCTGAGTTGCAATAAACTGTACAAGTTGCAGTTTGATTTTTTTTTTTTTTTCAATTTTCTTCCCCATTTCAATTACCTTGACTGTCTTCTCAAGCTTGCACAGAGCTTCCTCATACTGCTGCACCAACGGTTTTAATGAATTGCCCTTCACTGGGTGCTTCCGTATGTCCTGGATGCCAGCTTCCTTCAACATCCGCAGAAACCTACGTTCCTACAGAACAGACACAAGAGATGAGACACCTCAGTGCCTATCAGCTAGAAAACGAGCACATTTCAGAACGTGCTGCCTAGTCAGGAAATAATTGAAGTTTCCAAGTACATAGCTCAGCTGACTGGAAAAGGTGGCAAGTAGAACCTCATCTTCCTTATGCCCCCGCATGCACCTTTATCAAGTGAATCCCACACCAACAACATACCTGAATTCTAAGGACCAAGCTGAAAGCAACACCTGCTTTTCCTGCACGAGCCGTTCTTCCAACTCTGAAAGGGGGAAAAGTAGCATAAAGTCAGTTTAGCCAGACAGTCACTGTCACTGCCAGCTCCAAGAGTCTGATTCTGAAATTCTCCAGATTTCAGAAAGTCTGATTCCAAGTTTTTTGAGGTTAGCACAGCAGCACAAGCCATGTGTTTGAAGGGATGAGCATTTCCACGGCTCATTCACGGCTGCTGAAGTTTTCTGAACATCTAGAAACCCAACACTTGATGCTGTTCAGGACAGTATTTCTAGCTCCTGTAAAATACATTTTCTGTAGCAGTGTGCTAGTTCTGTTTTAATACTGCATAATTCTAGTGATGCTACAGGCTTAATTTTGATTAGAAAGCTATTTGCCTATTAAAGTAAAAAAAATCCAAAGCTAAAAACCCTTTTAAGTGCATGCACCTTTGCTAAATATTTCAAAGCAAACCAAGCTCAGACATTTTCCTTTTGTTCCTGGTTGTCTTACCGGTGAATATACGTCCTGATGAACTGTGGTGCATCGTAGTTTATTACATAATTCACTCCTTTAATGTCAATCCCTCGTGCAGTGGCATCTGTGCTGATGAACCTGGTTTTAAATGCATATATAGCCATTTTCAGGTGACATCTCTTGCACTACACACTTCACAAGTGAAACACAAGTGAACACAGCATGACTCTTGCTAATTTCTGTTCAAAGTGGGCAGCCAGCCTCTGGACATGACAATGGCACTGCAAGTCACTCCTTATTGTCACTGGCATTATTAGCTGCTTGCAGCATCACTACAGCTGCTGTTGTCCATGAAGAGTTATTGGGTGTTTCCAGGTTCTCCAAGCACATGACAGTAAGCCAGATGGCTGCCACCACATTGGAGGTTACAAACCTGTAGGCTGCCTGAACATTCCATAAAGGCTCTGAACACAGACAGCGAGGTGCAAAAATTCCAGTAGTCAAGGGGGAATTTAAACACCCGGGTTTGGATAAAAAGAGAATCCAAAAATAAATATTTACTTTCTTCTCAGAGACATTCCACAGATGCAATCCCATACAGCTACCAAAATCACAAAGCAAAGCAAACACATGGATAGAAGCAAATCTGCATGCCAGTCTGATCAGGGATTTCTTTGGTAGAAAGCACTAATACTATATATAGTTCTAGCATCATCATCCATTTTCTTTCAACAAGCGCCAGATGCCAAGCACGCTCATTAAACTTCAGAAGCTGTGTGTTTTGGGCAACTCTGTGCACAAGCAGTTACATTTACTGCTTGTTACAAACTAACACACAGAAATTCAGATTACAACTAGATTAGAACAGGCCAAGTTACATGTAGGGTAAACAATTCAAGCCACAAATCCAAGTCTCATTCTGTAAATTGAGTCCTGCACGCTCTGCTTTACAGAAGACCCCATTTAACTGTGTTCTTGGCTCTACCTAGCTATTCACACTGCAAACAGCCTATGATGGAAGACATGCAGAAAACTCAATTAAAATGCTCACAGTTGTATTTTTCCTTGTTCAAATTCTTTCATGGTTCTCTGTCTCTCTTTTGGAGATAACCGAGAAGAAAATTCTGCCACAGTGATTCCACCAAAGGCTTGAACCAGCAGAAACAATCTGTAGGTAAATGGTATAGAAACAGTTGTTTCATTAGCTCTGTAACATTACTTTACAGATACCCACTACAGTGATCTCCTGAGTATATTCACCTGTGAGATGCTTCCCTGGAGTTGGTAAAGCACAACACACGGGTAAATTTCATTGTCAGCATGAAATGCAAGAGGAGCAAAGGCTTGGAATTCAGGTCACAAGGCACATAACATTGCTGCAGGGGACAGGGAAGAAATTCAGAGAGAAAAATTACTTCCCACCAGGGCTATCTTCTCTGAAACCCACTACCTGTCCATGACCTACATGGATGGCTTACAACTGAGTAACAGCAGCAAAACCAGACTCCCCAATGCCACCCCCTTTAGAGTAAGTCACAGCTACAGGCTGGGAGTACACAACGTAAGGTGCAGACAGGAGATCCATGCTGTGCTAGTGTTCTCAGTTCTCCACAGCAAGTTAAGAGCACACACTGCCTTCTTGTCTACAGGGTGACCTGTATCTGCATGCCTTGAAACACGCGTTATACGTACGGACAGTTGATAATACATTATTATTACTCCTATCTCCACTCCTCATTGCTGGTAAACTCTTTACATGCAGAATTAAAACAAAATAATCCAGTCTTAACCAAATGAACACTAAGTAATGGGAAAACAAATGTGCAAAGGTAGAGCTTTCTGGGTCATAAATACTCCCAAAGTCACTTTTAGCCAGCACCTCTGTAACGCAGGGAAGACATTTGTTTACAGGGTGAAAACATAACCAGCTACTCTAGAGTGAAACAAATCTTCAAGTACAATTTATTCAAGAGAATGAGCGTCATACCGATAGCCCCTCAGGGAGTATGTATTTCCTATTAGTATCTTGCTCAGCCTCTGTTCCATCTCCAAGTGTTTTTTTCTCAGAATAGACAGAAGTGAAGAGGCGAGGCTGGAATAAGTCCAGCTGCTGCAGCTTCTCTGGGTCCTGAGTCAGCGTGGCTGAAAACAGCAGTTTCTGTAAGGGTATCTGAGGACAGCAGGAGCTGAAATAAATAGCACATGAAAGCTGAGCTTTGAGGATGAGCCAAAGGAGTTTCTCCACAAGTACCTTCAGATGATGTTATGAGGGAAGCAATTAACTCTTTGTGATGCTCTTTTCCTGTCCTAGGCCTTCCCCGTTAGGTTCTTTTCTGCCCATGTTTTATGGTGGAGTTCACAGACAGAAATGATCAGTGCTCTCAAACAACTGCACAACCTGCATCCGTTACCCCTGCACACATCCCTGCATCCCAGTTTCCAGCTGCTTCCTTCCCTGGCTGCTGATCTCAGCTTGACACATGTCTACCGTGCTGCCTGAAAACAGCAGCTGCAGATAGATTAATTCCAAGAGCTTCCCTTCAAATCCATTACTCAGCTTGCCAGAGGGCATTACTGTAGTTACTGTGCAAATGAATCATAGACTTGCAGTATTTGTACATTCTTGATGCTCCTTTAGTCTAGTTAAGGAAAGCCTGGAGAACACAATACTTAGGCTTCAGTCTAAAATACATCTAATATCAGGTCTTCACTGCCTGCTTTTTCAAAGCTTGAAAAGCTGCCTTACTTTGGCAGACATTTCTCAGAGTAAGCAAGCTTTGGGAGTGCCTGTGAGGGAGTGGTGTGAAGCAGGCAGTGACAGCTAAGTGCTGGTGTCCGTGCTACCAGTTCAAAGAAATGCATTTGGCAACTTACCTGGCTGCTGTTATAGGCCCTGGCTTGGTCCTCTGAAAAAGCATGTTGGGGCCAGAGCCATTTCCTACTTGGAATGCAGCTTTGACAATTTGGTTCAGGCAGTTCTGGTGCATGTCATCGATCATACGATCAGCTTCATCTATGATCTGAATTCACAAAGACAAAAAGCACTACTTGTTAAATACTGTCTAACATTAGGCAGCTTTTATTTTCCTTTTGTAATATTACCATTATCAAATGAAGGCAGAAGTTTCTAGCCCAAAAATGAATTTTGCTTTTATTTCAGTGACGCAGTAGCCAGCCCAATATTCAAACTACACACAAGTTCATTTGCACATAAATCCAATCCACGTCTCCAAAGAAGACATAAAAATCTCTATATCCTAAATGAGATTGTAACTATGTCTCTGCAGAGACTCCCACATGGTGGAAGCTACTACAGCCTGACCTTGACCCATAAGGTTTTACTCCAAGTTTGTGCTTGCAAGAGGCTAAAAGAGAAGGGGAAGTGGGTGGAGGCTTGAGTGTCACGAGATGGAATAAAACATCTCATCCTGAGACCTCTGCCTGAGCAATCTGGAGTGTAGACCAGGCCCATACAACAGTTCCAGCAGAGATGTATCTATGTGTCATGCAAGAACAAAGCAGGAATCAGAGCTGTAATGGACCTGTGCAGACCTGGGGAGCTGACTCACCAGAAAGCGAAGCTGCATCAGGCTGAACCCCGGGGTCTGGGCAATGTGATCTGTGAGTCGTCCTGGTGTAGCCACGATGATATCAGCCAGGCTGCAGTAGCCTGTCACTCTGGAAGAACAAGAGCCCATCAGTAAGTTTCTCCCTACACCATTCAGCATGTAACAGAGATCCTTGGTCAGCAGCAGAGCTCAAGATTTTTCTACTGTTCACGTAACTGAAAAATAGTAAAATTCAAATATGCACTTTACTTTGGAAAGCATGCAGAGGCACTGCTGGATGCTACACTCACATTTTAAACTAAAAAAAGTCATTCTTCATTGCTCTTATAAAAAAGCTGAGTTGGGGCAAAATCCTGTAACTGTGGGTATAAGGTAACGATTGCTTTCTACTCAGCTGGTAAAGAGCCCTCAAAATCTAGTAAAACATAACAATCAAAAACGGGGTAGTAGCAGGTACTTTGATAAAGACAGAACAACCAGTGTTCTAGTACATAAACCCACTATCAAAAATCACTATTGCACAACGGTGTGTTGCAGCAGCCCATATTTTGAGCTCTGCTTACTGAGATTAAGTTTACAATCTCTATAAATCTTATCAAAAGACCTTTTAACCTACTTTTTCTGGACAAGCATCTCCTGCTCCTTTGCAAAAGATTTCTGGCCAGTAATTGAAACGACCTTCAGACCTGTCCCATCAGTGTAAACGTTGAACACTTTACTCACCTAAAAATAAATAAGGCTTTGTTAGCCACAACAAAATCAGTAAGGAATACTTTCCATTACGCTAACAACATCAAACCCACTGACAGGTCTTCAACCTGCTTCACAGAACAGCCAAAGCATCGACTACACCAGCCTCTCCCTCGGCCCAATTCTGCTCAGAGAGAAGGTGAAGAACCACGTACCTGCTGTGCCAGTTCTTTGGTGGGCAGAACAGCCAGAGCTCGTACTTGACAAACTACTCGATCTAGGAGAACCTGTCAAAACAAAGGTCAAATGAGTCCCTGAAAGTGGTGATGTGGTGGTGCAGACGCCCTTGGGCTGCCCTGTGATGTCAGCCTCAGTCAACATTGTGTTTAATTACAAGTATGGTGAGCTGGGACAATCTGGTGCCTTCTGATCTCGCATACTGGAGCAGTGAGTTGAGATAATCTGGTACTTTCTTGATCGAGGTACAAGTACAGTGAGTTGGAATGATTAGGCACTCCCTAACTGCACTTGAAACTCCTGTACCCAAAACTTCTCATGCCTGGATTGTAGCCCTCTGAAGCACTCTGAGCGTAGTGCTCTGATGGGTGCCAACATTGCCTGACAAGACCAATGGCCATGATGGAAAAGGACAGATCAAAGTTACCTGCAACCCTGTAAATACTGATCCCAAGTGAGGCCCTTTGAGCTCTCTGGGATTGCAGCAGGCTGCGGCCCGGTATCTCCTCTGGAGCTGGGATGCCTCACCAAGTAGATTTTCCACAGGTGCCAAAAACTGTCCACTGGCAAGTGCCAGAGAAAAGTAAACAACTCACTACAACTTACTGCAAGTGGGGTAGTAGTGTATCTTGGTAATAATTTACTGCAAGAACAATAGGAGAAAGGTCTTGGCCATAGGTTAATCTCTATATCTGTGTGTGTGCACACGTGTTTGTGTGTATGATTTAACCTTTGTATTTATGTGTATATGTAAATATGATTTAATCTCTGTATCTGTGTATTTGTACGTACAACTTGATTTAGGAAACTATCATGTATCTTGTGTAAATCTTGTCAATCTCAAATTTTTAACCAAGTTCCTGTGTTGATTATGGTAAATTTTGTTAAATCACCCTGATAAGTAACTAATGGTTAAAAGGTGTTAAAAATAATGTAATTTAATCCTGTGACTTACTGTAACAAAATAAACAAATTCTAAACTAGGGTTTTGTAAGATCCCCTTATTCCCTGCACCCCTACCCTTAGACATAAAACTGTTGAAAGTCTGAGGCTAAATCTAGATCCAGTTGCACCTGGACTCCTCTCTGAGAAAGAATTTAAGAACCATGGGGGTCCATTCTGAATCTCATGACTTAGCAGGGAGGTCTCCCTTCCCCTTTTCATCTCCAGTCTCTCTATAAATCATCCTAACTTGAGTGTAATTAAATTCTCCCTTGTATACCTCTTCCATGCAGTAATTAATAAGGTGAACCTTGCCATCAAATTGAACCTTGATGTTAAACTTTGTTAAATTCTATAAAATGCATTAAATTCCATCTCAATAAAACCTATTGCTGCTTTCCTATTCCAAGCAAGCTGCATGCCACTCATTCTGTGGTGAGCAGAGCCCTAAATCACTCTCCTGTGACAAAATGATGCAGTTGCCATGACCCTAAATCAGGATTCCACAACAGGCTATTTAAGTGATTTAAACCACTCCTCTGCAACAAGTGGTGAAAGAAGGGGGTTCTTGTATCTAACCTAGTGACAAGAGAGCAGCTTGACATCCTCATGGAGTTTTACATTTCCATCTGACTTCCCTCCACCCGCCCAACTCCTCATGCTACCCCTGTTGTCTGAGTGGGATGCTGAGATAGAGGGGACTCACACAGCTCTGACCTACAAATCTGCTGCTTTGCATCCACAAGTTCCATGGCTTTCTGACCTACTTTTGGGTGAACAAAAACAACCCCAGCATTTTCCCTACAGATGTCACTGGGGGTAAACTCACCTGTACTATGGGTATGACAAAAGACAGGGTTTTACCACTGCCAGTGGGCGCCGAGATGCAGAGGTCCCTGGGGCGGAATCCTCCCTGCCCCAGCAAGAACCCACCGGAGGCACTCTGCAGAATAGCAGGAATCACCTCTGCCTGAACTGAACAAAAATGGAAACAAGCATTAACTACAGAGTTAGCAGGACTAAAACCAGCATATCCAGAGGAACAGGTATATACAGTAAAACTGTTTCCACATCTGTGCTGTTGTTGCTACAGACGTAAGAGAAGAAATAAAACCCAGTTGTTAATAGAGATGCTAACTGGTTTTACCTGGTTCTTGTTCACTCATGAGAGCTTTGCACTGAGCAGATATTTCCCTCACCAAGCACTCAGCTGTTTCTAGTGCTCAGCCAGGATGTTACTGTGTTAAACATTGTTTTCAACTCCTATCTGGCTTCTTGATCTCAGGTTAGGATGGCACTGGGCAGATTTAGAACCTATGAATATTTGTCCATAAGTATATTTTCTTTGAAGTACAAACTACTCTTATAAACACAGAACACACAGCACAGCAATGCAGCCTTACCTGCCAAGGAGCAAAATGCACAGCTCCTACAGGCTTTGGAGTCATTCAAGCTTGCTGCAGGAGCACACAAGGGCTGAAGCACACAGTCCTGTACAGACAACAGCTCTGCCTGCCATCCAGGAACTCTCTCCTTTCCTGCCCCATACGAGCCCTGACAAACTGGCCAACTGCAGTTTATCTACGAAGCTTAGCAGCCAGGGGATCCAGCTCCATGACAAGACCATGCTCAGTGACACATATGACTAGTGAACACCATCTCCACCAGACAAAACCTGACACCACTTGATTCTTCTACTCCCAGGTGCCATAAGGTGGACTTGATTTTTGAGAAAACACAGGTTGCTATCAGCAACCTGTTAAGACCTCCCAGGACAAAATAAACAACAGCATTTACACTAAAATGTTATGTAACAGCTTGTACTTAAAAAGAGAAAACAGATGCTGGCTTTCCAATGTAACTTGGATGAGTCTCTGATACAGTCTAAGCCTCCAGGCTCAGCTGGACCAAGAAACTGACTGAAGGTAGAGATAACCCCTTTCTTCCCTCCTCTCCCTATCCCTGCTTCCTGCTGTGCTTCCTATTTATTTAGGAGCTGGTGCTTATTATACGTGTTTGAAAAACTGGTAAAATAATGGCAAAACCAACAGCTTCTTTTGCTTGAATGGTTTTCTGCTGCTTTAATGAGTTGAATGTATTCCCAGAGAGGTCCAGTTAGCAGTAGAGATGGTGGAAGACAAGGAATGAAAGCACAAGCCTGACATAGGAGGGGGGAAATGGGAAGACACAAATAAGACCTCCCTCTTTGAGCAGATGTGAGCTACTACTTCCAACCATCATATTTGGTGGAGGTACATGACTAGATAACACACTTCAATTACTCAGTTTAGGTAAAGCTTTGAAATTAAGAGTTAAAACTGGTACAGTCACATTAAACTTGGTTTTGTTCTACATTTTACTTCACTGACTACGTAAAATATGTAGCAATAAACTGCAAGAACTACATAAGTCAGTTTAAAAAGAAACAAAAGCACTCTGAAGGTACCTGGAAAAAAGGACTCGATCCCATTAATTTGCAGCTTTTTCAACAGCCGGGGATGAATTCCTGGGACATCTTTGATTGGAACAAGATTATCCTTGATACGCTTTTGCACCAGTTTGGGTTGAGCAAGCCACTGGGGTAAGAAGGGCTGAACCTGAGGTGGGGGAAAGGAGCAAGTGATAAAATAGGCTGCTATGATGCATGTTCTGTCCTGACTTATCATCAAAATTCAGTCAAGCTACTTACCTTCTGCACTGGTTTCCTGTCATAATCTCCAAGAACCACCAAACTGGAGGGTGGTGGATTTGCCTCTTCCTCCAAGGCTGCCAAGGACAGCTCCTCCTTTGTGCTTTGATTTCCTTCAGCTCTTTCAATGTTCTCTCTCTTTCTCGTCTCAGGTCCCTCTGCTTCCTCATCCTCCTTCTTCCTTTTAGAAAACTTATTTTTAAGCTTGCTTCTGTTTTCCTGTTCTTTGATGTCTTCTTCAGAATCTGGAATTTGGATAACAGGAATACAAAGCTACAGGTCAGAACGTGCTACAGAAAAGCAGTGTAGGGAACATTTTACAATGGACTGCAGCAACAACATGCAAGCTCCTCTTTCTTCCTAAATAGAGGTGCAAAAGCACTTTGTTGGTATGAAGGCAACTGAAGACTGAGATGACATGCTTCCCTCCTTCTCTTACACTAAAGTGAAGCTCCAAGCTTTCAATGTGGGGCTTTCCCCTAAAAACGGAATTAATTTCAGAGCATATAAGCAGATGAAAACAAAATTTACCATCAGAGAAATTCAGCAAGTTACTCAAAGGGCAAGTTACATCTACTTCTCTGATGAGAACTGTTGACCAAACTGACACATTAATTGTTACCTGCTTCAGTCCTCTCTTGAGGCACTTTCGATTTTCTTCTATTTTCTTTTTTCTTCTTCGATGGAGTGCTGCCATCTGCTGCCTCCTCACTATCCACCCTTTCTTCAGAGGAGCTGCGAGGTTGCTGTTTCTTCTTTAGCTTCTTCTGCCCTTGCTCGCAGGACCGCGCTTCACTCTCCCCCTTCCTCTTTCTTCTTCCTTCCCCGGGTTCACCGCCGGGGCTCGGCCCCGCGCCCCCTCGGCCGGCTCCTCCACCTTCCCCTCCCTCGGGCTGCGCCTCCCGCTGCTTCTTCAGCTGCCGGGCCCTCGCCTGCTGCCGCAGCCGCTCCAGCAGGGCCCGGGCCCGGGCCTCGGCCCTCTCCTCCTCCTGCTGCTGCTCCTCCTCCTCCCCGCTATACCTGAAACAGCCCAGACAAAATCTCCTCAGGGACAAGCCGCCCGGCCCGTCGGGCCAAGCACCCGTGCAGCTGGGGGAAGGCCGAGGCTGGGGAGCAGCTCCCGCAGCGGGGCCGGTGCCAGGGGTACCTGTTGATGTAGAAGAGCGCCATGGCCTCACCGCCCGGCGCGGGGAGATGACGTCATCGGGGCGCGCGTGGCGGAAAGCTCCAGAAGGAGCGGGGGCGGGCACGCGGGCGCCGCATGGCGGCAGGAGAGGGGCAGCGCCGCGCGCGCCCCCAGGAGCGGGCGGCTGAGGCGGGAAAGGCGCTGAGGGGAAGAAGAGCGCTGAGGGTGAGAAGCTCCGCAACAGCGGCGCCCCCGGCCTCGCACGGCGGGAGCCCGGCCTTGAGACCCCGGCGAGCACAGGGGGACAGTCCGGCAGCCAGCACAGGCTTACCGCAGCACTGGGAGCCACGTGGACCTGCCTGAAGGGAGACAATGTAAGCAAGGTGGATAGCAGCATTTCGACTCCATGAGTGAAAGCACTCCTTCCTTACTTGCATTACTATAGGAAAGCCACCCTGAAACAGGAGGCACAGGGCTGGTCCAAGGACTGCTTCTGCTGTGGCAAAGGAAGACACGGTCAAAGAAACCTCCAAAACTCAGAGCAACAACCTCTGAAGGCACCTACAAGCTCTGCAGCCCAGCAAAGTAAAAAAAAGTCACCCTGGACTGATGTCAGGCACCTGCCACTCAGTCTGTGCTGTAAAATACCATTTCCAAGAAATAGAACAGACCCAAAGCATTCCTTTTGTTTGCTTTAGCAACCAGAGTGAAACTCCCAACAGCCCAACTCCATCCCCAACCCACTAAAGCCTGCACCAGACAGCTTACTTCTAAATCTTTATTTGTTTTCTACACAGAGAAAACAGAGGAATGTTGAAGCAGCAATATTTAAACACACTAGCAAGGAGCCATCAATCTGTGAGAGTGCACAAAATGCAACATGGGGCCATTTGTGCCGTGATCTCTAAGGGGCAGGAGAAGGGTCGGTCCAGGAGCAGCCTCTTCAAGACAGGCAGGAGAGCTCTACGCAAAGGTGGAGCCATTCCAGCCCACATTGGCAGCATTCATGTCAAAGTAGTTGATGTACACCCTGCAGAAGAGGCACAGGAGGAAACAAACAATGACTTTAACTCATTTATATAAAAGTAAAGAGTGAGACAGGACAACAGGACAGGGGACTGAGCTTCCCATTCCTCAGGAGAAATTTTGAGCTTCAATTCTAATGAAATCTGGATAACTTCTCTGGTAGAGTGTCCAAACAGTATTCCTCAGATTCCCTGGAACTGTGCTTTTATTTTTTTTTTTTGAACACAAACTCTTCTTCAGCCAGGTCCTGTCCAGACACCAGACAGCTTTTCATTAGCAGCCTGTCAAGAATTTCCAGATATCAAGCCCTTTTGTTTCTGAGGGCTGCAGTTCTTCACATGTGTCCAACAGACAGGCAGCCTTACAAAAGCCAAGCAGGCCCTTGGGGCTGGTTCTGCTCTTCTCCCTTCCAACCCCAGCACATCAGTGGCAGCAGCTTCTTCCCATCCTTCACCACTGCACACAGACACTTCACCAAGACTCCACAGCCTGTGAGTGAGCTGTTCAGAACCTGCTGGTTTCTACTTTGTCTTTTAGCTCCAGCCTGTTACTGCTCTGCTCTTGTGCCTTCAGCCTCCCATCACCAGAGGATAAGACACCCCACCCCAGAGGCAAAAGAGACACTGTGCAATTTGTCAGTCCTATGGTATTTTTCCCCTACTCTGAGAACTGAAAGCCATGAGAGGACTCTCAAGGGAAAGATGTAGTCAAACTCTTAACTGGACATAAAAACACTCCGTATTTCTTCAAACACATGGACTTATTCATTTGAAAACACAAGAAGACATTAACTTTTCAAAGCAATTTCAGAAAGCCAGATAAATACAGCTAAAACCTTGTCCCAGCCTTACCTGTCTGCAGATACATGCAAGTGCTTGGAGATCAGGTCACACAGGAGCTTGGTGTAACTCTTGTTCTGCTGCCCTCCTATTTTACCAATGCTGTAGAGGCTGCAGAGTGCACAGGGATCAGTGGAGCCCCCAAAGGACATCATCTGATCAGGTATGATGTGCACAGCGATGTACTGTGGGAACGGAATAAGTGGTTACAGCACATCTCCCCTTCCCTCTCCTGATGCACACTTACTTTAGGTACCAACTTTCACAGCTCCATTGCGCCCTGTGTTGTGCCCCAGGGTTGGGGCAGGCAGCTCCCCAGCACTGTCCTCACCCACCCCAGACTCAGACGCTGCAGCCCACTCGGTGGCCCGGCCACACACGCTGCAGGGACCTCTCAGCCTGGCTTCACATGTAGGAACAAAGGCTGCGATGGTGCAAAACCACACGCGAGCCTTGCACCGCTGCAGCACGGGACAAAAAGCACACGGCTGAGATAGAGGCCTTAAACCATATCTGTGTCAGAATTCACACCCTCAAATCACTGACTGGGCCACCGGGCCTGTGCCAGGGCCTGCCGGTGGCTCAGCCTCATCGGGCTTTGGCTTCTCAGGCTCCAGCCGCCTGGCCCAAAAGGGGCCGTATCTGATCCCTGGATGAGCGGGAGCAGCTCGGAGGCAGCCCGGAGGAAAGCTCGGTGTCCGTTGCTTCCCTTTGCTAGGGCTCACCGGCCCGGCAGGTCCCAGCTCCTGCCCCAACGTGCCGTGGGCACAGCTCCAACGCTGTAGCTATTCGAGCATCGGCTCTCCTGTAGGTCTGGCTGCTGCTCCGAGCGGCCGGGCCGATGGCCTCCGGGAGCCGCACGGCCTAGGGACGGGCTGCCACGCAGGCGGGTGGGGAACGGGCAGATGCCCCCACGCCCGGATCAGCGGGGCCCGCAGTCAGGCCAGGCCTGCAGACGCTGCCCTGGGCGGCCGCGGCCCCTCCGATTCGGGTGGGCGGGAGAGCGGGCGCAGCCCGCGGCCGTCCCGCCGGAGCCTCCCCTCGGCGCCGGGCCCGCCGCCCCTCCGCCGGGCATCGCGCACGTGTTCTCCCGCTCCCCTTCCTGCCGGGCCGCAGCCCTCCGCCTCCGGCAGCACCGGCCCCGCCGTCCGCCCTCACCTGTGCGGGCNGGGAGCTGAGCGGTGCAGCGGGACCGGCGGCAGCAGCGGAATGAAAAGGGGCGGAGGCGGCAGCGCTTTTAGTGCGCGGGGACGCGCCGGTCTTAAAGGGGCCGCGCCTGGCGGGGAGGCGGAGGGAGGTGGGAGGGGATGGGGCTGCCTCCTCAATATGCTGCTCTTTCCGCCGTTATTTCTTTGCTTTCTTACTACCGTTGAGCATTTTTTGAGCTTATGTTCTAGGTTCCTATCGGGAATTGAGTCTTGGCGCGCTGGGCAATTTACCTGGTATCAGAACATGTGGTACTACGGCTGGAGCACTTCCACGGGCTTTTGCAGGATCAGGGCCAAAAAAGGCTACGGGACCTAGCTTGGCACTTGCAAACAGGGATACTAGCCCCGGCTCCGATGATTTTGCAAAATATAGGCACATTTGTATGGTTTTTGTTTTAACTGTGTGCATAGCTTTAACACGATGTAAGCAGAAACGTCTGACTTGCAGCCATGTTAATTATTCTCTAACGTTTTTCAGTCAAATTGGAAGTGATCTATTACTCCTTAGCATCCTCATTTTCACATCATCTTTTTCGATTAGAAAAAGGCAGAAGTGATCTTTATTTGCTTAGAAATGCCATGGTGTGTGTCTATTCGGAGGTGAGAGGCAGCTCGAGCGATGAGCCTTATGCTGACTGTGTGATGGGATGCACGTAGGCTGCAGAGGGCACAACTCCCCACCCTGCCGTGACTTGAAATGACTCACAGGAAGGCTAAAGAGAATCAGGCCCAGAGCCCGGGCCACAGACATTTTACACACAGAAATCGAGCAAGTGTTAATTTTTACTGCTGCTAGAATGCTTAACGATACATACGTGTTACACAAGTGAACACACATAGCCCTGAGTGAAGAATAAAGGATGGGATGGAATGGGAGTGCTTTGGAATGGTACAAGTACACTGAGAACTGGCAGGACTGGAGCATTTATCTTTTGGTGATTAACAGTGCTATTAAGAACTAATACCTTCAGCTCCCTGTTATTGTGTAGTGCCACTTATCCCTCCCGCCTTCCTGCCTCCCAGAGTTGCTGCATGGAGGTGGGCTGCGGATTTGGTACCACCAGCGTGCTTGCTCTGTGGCCTGCCAGGCCCAAAGTGACAGACCCTGGCCATGCTGCCACACAATGGAGAGACACCCACAATGCATTCTCTTTTGCCCCCTTGACTAAGAAGAACTCCATGCATTTTCATAGCTTCTAAAGATGCATTTTTAGAAGTTAACCAAATACCAGTGTGTATGTATGCACCCTTCCCTTGTGTGATTGCTCCACACATGCATTCATAATACTTTCTCTGGATGCACAGCATCTGTTTTAAAACACAATTGCTTGTGATTAAAATAAGAACAATGAAGAAATGTGTCTAAGATGGCAAAAAGCTGAAAGGTAACATGTTTTGCAGAGCAATACCAAGGAGCAACCTAATGAATGAGACATTCTAATGTCAGAGACAGAGGCAAAGGCAGCTTTTATGTTCCCTATTAGGGAATATAAGGTTTGTTATCAAGTAGAGGTGGTCTTAACTGTACTTGTGCCATGAGATACCCAAGGAACACACATTTCAGGGTTTGGGTGCCCTGAGAAAAAATCTGAAAGCATCTAGCATAGAAAGGCTTCAGAAGATATGTGGGGCAGGCTGAAGCCTTTTCTGGAGGCTGACTGCAAATAGCAGGGCTGGGACATTCATGGGTTGCAGTTGTACGTGCCCACCTGCATCACAGCCAAAACCTGAGCACAGAGCAACTGCACCAGGGAGGAGGAGACAGGGGAACATCAGAGGATGCTGGTGCTGTGACTCCAAGAACTGGCAGAAGCAGCATTCTTTGAGCAGGTGGCTCTATGGAGAAGGCAGACTGATTTCTGGAGAAGTGAACTGACTCCCCATCTAAAGTCCTGCTACATTTTGGGGCTTTGCAGCCACTCACCACAAGCAATTCTGCCAAAAGAATACCTACCTCATGGAATGTCTTTCTTCCTCAGTGGGCAGCTCTGCAAGGCTTTCAATGGAGCAAATAAGATATTCTGTATTTAGATGCCAGGTATCATGTTGCTTTATTTGGCTGTGCTGCTTTGATTCACTAAAGCTTCAATTTTTGCAGGCAGTAGTTTTCATTTTTGCAGGTTGAGGTGCAAGCTTGTATTTAAAGATTGTGTCTGCAAAGCAAGGCTGTGGTAGGGACAAAATGGGGTGTTCACAATATCACTCAGAACAGGGGTGAAATGAGTTTGTTCTTCCAGAAAAAAAAAGTCACAATACACAATTCAGGACAGATCTGTACTCAATCTTTCTGCTTTACTTTGGAAGCAAATGCTCTTGTTTGACCCAGGGCTTGAATAATAAATATTTATATGGAAATCTTCCTTTTGTAAGTAATTCATGACTTTGGCCTCTGGGAATGGCTCACTGCGCCTCTGTCTCATTTTGAGCTGCACTCTAATCTTCACTGTCACTGCAAATTGTTCAATGGATGAAAAGGGGAGGGCAGAACAGTGAGCAGTGGGTTTTTCCACTTACTCCCTCTGCCTCTCCTGAGCTCTGGGAGACTCCCACAGCACAGGTTTTTCTGCTAAGCAGCTAGAGGTCCATGTAGTGTTAGATCTAAGGAGGGCCTAGACTACAATCCATCCCTTTTAAATAAGAGACAATCATGTCTCTCCTCCTTTTGAAGGGAGGGCCATATGCCACATTGATAGCCACCTCTATTGACTTAAATATACTTTCAAATCAGGTCGAGATAGTTCCGTTTAAATTTGGCCAGGCTGTTGAGCGCGAGCAGGGTGAAGGCATATCCAAATGGAGTGTTCACACAAAAGACTAAACTCTTTTAAAAAATAGAAAAGCTTTTTAAGAATATTTGAGAAAGTACCTTCCATTTCAATGACAGGACTTTTCAGAATAATGAGAGTCTCAATATTAAGGCTTCTGCTGGATTTTTAATTTTTATTTAAGCAGCAGATAAGATGTTACAGCAGCACTAGGTAGCAGTGACTGAGGCAGCACTGTTGTTTACCTTTGTGCCAAATACAGGTAACATGACTAGAACTGCAGCACTCAGAAACTGCAGTGAGGGTTCAGGAATAAGCTGTTGCCATCTGAGGGCACCTCAAGCAAAGGTGGTGTTGTTCCAGCCCATGTTGCCAGCACTAATCTCAAAGAAGCTGATATAGATTCTGAGGGGAAGACAGACACTGTTGGGTGCTGAGAGCAGCCCTGGCCAGGGTGTTCCTGCAGCAGGACACATGCAGTCACGGGGCAGACTGTCCTCCAGGGCTCTACACTTCTCAGGCCTGCCCTTCACCTCAGCAAGTTGCACATTTCCTTTTGCAAATCTTGGCAGGCGTGTTCAAGTGTTTCATATTCCATACACTCCCTCTCCGCTTTTAATGCCTTGGCTACTTGAATTCTGGAGTTCTTGTTGTTTTTCTACTTGTTTTAAGGACATACCAGGATCTATGTGTTTTATTTACAATCACTTCTGGAGCAGACTGGTGTACCTTCAGGAGAAGGACTAGAAATGCTTCTGTATAAGTGGAAGCTTTTGTAACAGAACTGCGCTTGTACCCCACAGGCAGTAGGGAATTGTTGATAGAGGTTACTCAAGTTATTAATTTAATAAAATCAAGTTATTGTGTCTGTACTTGGGCTTTTGCACATGTGAGATCTGTGGGTACATGCAATGCCCGAGCCTCCATCAAGTTCACTGAGAGATACTTTACAGCTTCTGGGCACTGGCACTGAAGCTCCTGCAGTTGCTCCTTTCCTATTTTCAATTGGAGAGTTGCTCTATTGACTTGACATTTAGCCTCTTCAAGCAGCATATTAACAGAAGAACAGCAAAGGAAAATCTGGGATTAGAAGTTTTAACAATCTGTGGAAAGCCATGTCAGACAAGTTGCTGTATGAGCTCACCTGTCAAATGGTATTTGCAACTGTTTGTTCAGCAGGTCACAAAGCAATTTGGAGTAGACCTTGTTCTCCTGCTCCCCTATCTTGCCAATGCTGTAGAGAAAGCACATAGCACAGGGGTCTGTGGAGCCACCAAAGGACATCAGCTGATCAGGAGAGATCTGTATTGCTAGGTACTGTTGGAAAAAGAAGAAAAGAATATTATTTTCCTTTGTTCTGTTGTTAGGAAAAGTTTTGAAAATCCAGGAAGGTGTTTGTGTACCTAAACTGCAGTGAAAATGGGTGCATCCCTATCAGTTATGCTTTCGATATTCTCCTGCATGTGCTTCATCGCACTTCCAGACTTTCTAAATATTTTCCTGCAAGTCACAAAGATGAGAAGCTATGAAACAGAACCACATTTCCATGACATACCCTTTGGGAACAGGCACTACCATCATAATTCTTTCACCTATTGCAGAAACAGCTATATGCTTAATTAAAGGTACTAGCAACACGTAAAAATAAGGAAAAAAAAAAAAAGACAGACAGTCCCAAGCACTCAGAGATGCTTTTCATTACTTACTAAAATGCAAGTAGTTTCGCCTTGTTCTTAAGCTACCCTGGGGCGAAGATCCTTCCCTGCAGGTCTTGCAACCTTCAACCCCAGTGAGCCCAGTTACCTACACTGAAGGATGGGTTCTGGATGCACAGCCCAGGTACACTGTTGGAAGCAGGTCCCTGCAGTGACATCTTTACCAATTTTGAATTTTGGGTAAAAAGTTCAGGTGCTCCAAGAGCTCAAAACCTCCAGAACCTCCCGGGAGCCAGGGGCTGTCCCTGCCTGTGCGGGGGGACCGAGTGTGAGTGGGGGTGTGCAGTGGCGTTGCTGCCGCCCTACGTTCCAGAGAGATTTTGCACCTCACTGGCTCCTGCTGCAGTCTTTCCCGCTGAGGTAAATGTGAGCTGACACAGCAGAGGTCTAAATCAACATCCCCCTCATTAAACAAAATACAGCCTAATCCTACTTTTGTTCTTGATAGCAAGAAAAATAGAAGAAAGTATCTAAGTTAATATTAATGACCAGCCTGCAATTTTTGCTGCTGCTAATACACAGTGTCAGATCCACGCACTGGGGAATCCAGGGATCAGTTCCTTTGGCATCCATCTGGTTTCTCTTCTGTTCTTACCCACGTTTATTAGCAGCGCATCATTGGAACTCAGCAGCAATTAACCCCCTTGGTAAAACAAGCTAGCCTGGGTACCAGGAGTTGTCTGGGTAATTAGTCTTGGCCATCATTTACAGCTTATTTGGGTGCAAGGTGCATCAGACCACAGCAGAACAGGATAAGCCAAGGAGACCCTGCTGAAGTACCACTTGCATGGCCTTGTTCTCTTCTGGCTGGACACCCTATGCTCTCAACTTTCTTCCAAGTGTAGGTACATATGTGCCTTTAACATCTACCCTAAAAGCAGATTATTATCTAAAATAAAATAGAATAAACCAAGATGAAGTGTTAATCAGTATTATTTTCTTCTTAGAGTAGCTTGAAAGTGTTTGAAACAGCTTTTTCATTAGGAAAAAACCCCCAAACCTATTTGATTAAAAATAAAAAAATCAGTATTTTTTCAAATGGTACCATTTCCTGTGAGAGGAAAGCTCTGCATTCCAGTCCACCCTAATCTTTTCCTTCTTTCTGTGTTATAACTAAGAGACTGTCCCTTTCCTATTGCCTCCTTTGTCACGAAGAGCTTGCATGTCCTCTTTGAAAAATGTCTTTGTTGTTCCCTGTATATTTCTCAGTTCCATTGCATATCCCTTCCACACGGCTGCATAAACCTGTTCCAGCTGCATCCCAGCCCTGGCCTCTAGCTTTATATTCAGGAGCTGTTATGCAAGAACCACCAGCTGACACCCCCAACCCCCCCAACAGCAAGTGCTTGTTTGCTAGACTGATTAAAAAAAATAACAATGTTTTTTTGAAAAGAGATAGAACACATCAGTTTTAGATAAGAATTTCATTACAGTATTACATGTGTTGGGGGGAAAAAAAAAAAAAAATCATCTTACTCCCATTTACAGTTAAGCCTGCTTTTTATGGAGATGATGCTTATACAAGCCTAAATCATGCTTCTGACTATTCCCTGAGATAACTAACTGGTCAAATTTGGTGAAGATTGATTTTCTACATGTTTAATGAGACTGGTTGTTTGCACAGGGCTCCATTACTGTCCCTAGAGAAAGGGGAGCTCCTTTATCAGTCATCAAACAATCTGCCTGAAAGAGACACAGTAGAATAAGGCTCCTCCAGGTCTATTGGATTTTTAACTCAACATCAAGTCAATTTGATGAGAACATCCAACCACATACAACTGCCTTTTAAAGTCTACAGCCATACAACAAATAGAAATAATCTAGTTATCAGTGTGGAACTGAAAATCTCTAATCAGTCAAAGAAATGCTGGTATTATCAACCACCCCGCCACTGATGGGATCCATGGCACAAATCCAGTGCAGAACTGGTCTGGAAGTCACAAAAACTTGTAGAATTTTCCTCCAAGAACTGAAATTTTGCTGCAAGTTAAGCTGGCTGCTTCCTGCCTTATGCCACTGAGGAAGAAGAAGAAAAATGTTCCCGTCTCTTTCACAACAGCCTCCCTTTTCAGCCTTCTCTCCCAGAACAGCCAGAATGTCTGATGATATTTGCATTATCTTATTTCTTCAGTGTTTTTTCTTTTGTGTATCTCTAATCTGCCTACCTCTTTCTAAAAGTAAAGTGCCAGAGGCTGGAAGGAGTAACCCCGGTGAGGCTTACTGCTACCTTGTGCACAGCAGGAGTGAAATTCCCCTACCCTCAGGCATTGTCTTATTTATGTTGTAACCCATAATAGGTTCTTAAATCCTTTCCTCTTTAATGAGTTATTCTTTGTCTTTTGTGCAGTTTGACTTAATCAGCTATTGAAAGAAATCTTGACTTGAGAAGTTATCTCTTATTATCTTCTCACATTCTTATTGTCTCCTGTGCATATAAGCTCATGTGCATCACTGGAAGTGTTGACTAGATCTGAGCATAAGACACTACTGTGAGACTGTTTAAAATGTTCCAAATTTTGAAAAACCATGCCAGCTGCTCACAACTGTCTTCTTACCATTTTGAAGACATTACAAGGTTTGTTCTAGTATTTTCAGTTATTTCACTTGATTTCTAATTTTGGGTCCATTTTTCCATCCAGTACAGGATGATGACTAGGAGGAAAAGAAAGAGAGAAAACCTTTTTGGGCATCAGTTTCCTGTAGTGGACAACCCCCTGCAAGTCTCTGAAAGTGAGATTGGTGCTTCTGCTGTATCCTGGGCATTTTCTGTGCAAACAGTGCCTTCACTTTTGAGCTCCCTGACATAGCTTCTTGGGCAGTAAAAATTAGTGATGGGTTCTTTTCATTTGCCAGGCTTCACCTATGTCATCTCTAGCAAACTCATGCTTGCAACCAAGCATGTTCAAGCCATAGAAGGGTCACTAGTTTAAGATCAAGGAACACGACAATGCTGACATTTTTCATCTGCCTGAGTGCCAGTGCCAGCCAGAACACTACCCATGTGAGCACTGTAGTTTATAGAGGCCTTTACTGAGACATAGCACATTGCAGAGGCACAGCTGACTAAATGAGGAAAACTCTTGAGCATCTGCACTTACCTGTGCTGGTTTGCCCATTGCTTTTGATAACAGCTGGGTGAGCTCTCCTGTGAAAGATTCTGGAACTTTATCCTTGCTTACATTTGTGTTAACAATGAATTTAGGCATCTTTGGATCACAAGAGTGTTCTCTTCCAGCTCACCTGCAAGATGACTTGTCCCACAGAGCTAGCAAGCACCTCAGGAGCCTTTAAATACTCAATGATACCTTCCTGAGTTGCACCTGGAGGGATGGGAGCACCTTGGGAGAGGTGGGGTTGTCTGTGCCATTCCCAGGCTGCTGGCTGCTAATGCAGGTATCAGTGTCCAGGTTATTAAAAAAATTAGATGGATGCCTCAATTGTGTGATCTGGGACTCTTTCTGTGGAACAGGTCAGAAAATTCCCAGTAGCACATGTTCTGGAGATCTTCCCTGGGCTGTGACTAAGTCATGACAAACATGCCTTAAAATCAGGGTCTTGGTTTTCCACTGTGGTGAGTACTGGATTCTACCTACTCAGAGGCGGTTTGTTTTCAAATTGCTCCTTAGTTGTGCAAATAGTCCCCAAATAGTCAACCGGTTCTCCTGAGCTAGGAAACCCACAGGCTTTCTGAAATGAGAGGGTTTTATCCGGAGCAGAACATGGAGCAGAGTTGGGATCCATTCTTTTTGCTGCCTGGTAGAGTCCTCTGTGAGAGAAGTGATTTAGAGGGTCCGTATGGCATTGGGTTGGGAGTGTTTGCAGTGAGAGGTGTGTGGGGAAAGTGCTGATGGGGATAAAATAAATGGTTTGTTAACATCTCCATGGTAAAGGTGATGGGTGTGTTTATGCTTGGTAGTTTCTGTGATTTAAGGGCCGTTCTATAAACTTCATTCCCCAGCCCACAGAAAAGGGGAGCTTTCTGTGGTTTGCCCTAAATGCTTTCACTGCAACAGTGTAGTTTAAACAAATACTTTTAAAATGGTGATAGCCTCCACATGAACATGCTAAAGTTGATTGTGTGGTGTATGTTGATTTTAAGTCAGTTTCTTCCCTGTATCACCTTCCTGTAAAACGCCAGCAAATAAAAAGTTAGGAGATGAGTTACTATGTGCCAGTGTTCATCTACAGTCAGTGTTAGTGGATTACACCTCCTGTATCCAAAGCGTTCTGAAAATAATGAAAGTCCTGAAAAAAGATCCAGAAATAAATTCTGTTTGTACAAACAGAGTTTTCAGGGCATGTTCCCTATGTCAGAGCATTAAAAACAAACTCAAGTGGCAGCTCCATCTGCAAGGAGAGGAACTGCTATTTGTAATATTGATGAATCCTTCCTTCAGTGATTAGTTAAAAGCAGGTGACATAATCCCAAGCATTTAGTCACAAATCATATTGGAAAAACTTAGATTGTATTTCCAATGAACTTCACAACCTATTTTTTCTACTGGGTACAATAATCACTCGTTATTCACAGCTTGCTTACATAACAAGAAAAACATTTCCAAAACAAACTCTTCCTTCTCTGAAAACATCTGATGCAATTCTCAGAAGCTGCTGTACCAGATTGGAAATCAGATCCTTAGACACCACAGATGCTCTCGGGAGTGTGCTTTACTTTATAGCAGCCATTTTACTACTTCTGCATACAATAATATCTCTGTTTGGCAGGTCCTTCTCCCTGCCTGGAGTTACCAGGATGTTCTCCACTGAGATTTCCATTACGTCTCCTGCAGGACTGCACAGCACAATTTCACTTTCAATATTTTTTCTGTTACCATGGTTGGAACATTTTTTCTTAATTTACTATGCTAAGTTTTGAATCTGTATCTGCTTGGGTCACCCTAACCCACGTATTTAGCTTTTGCTCTATCAGCCTGCTAGTCAAATATTTTAGCCTTCTGTGTTTCCCCAGCCTCATGACTGATGAACATTTAGCCTCTTAATCCTTCCTTTCCTTGGTTTGTCTTCTTAAATTATTTCACTTGTTCCATCATATTTCTGATACTCTTCCCTGAGCTATTTGTCAGCAGTTTCCTGATTATGAGGTGCTTAGGCCTGGTGATGTCTCATTTAGGAAGGCTCAATAATAACCTGTTGAGGTACATGTGGCATTGGACAGGAATCCTGGAAACATGGGAGACCAACTGAGGCCCAGGTTGTGGGTCCAGGGCTGTAAGCAGAGCCTGTGTGTGTGTTCTTGTAGCAGGATTTGGGCCCGATGGACTGTTAGCAAAATGTTTTAAAGCTTCATTAGGTAAACTATCGTAACAGGTTTTTTTAATAGAAAATCTCTTTATATCCAGTAGATCTTAAAATGGAGTGGTGAAATTTCCTGTGAAAATGTTTGGATATCATCAAGAAATAAAACTTTAGCATAATGAATTCTGCACTTCTATTAAAAAAATTTTTTAAAAAAATTAAAAAAAAGGAATAAGACACAGAAGAACTTGGAGTCTGTTTTTAATGTTTCCTTTTTAGTTCCATTGCAACAGTGTTTCCTGTCTTTTCTAAGAGATGCAAATTTCTCCCCTGGACATTCAGAGTTTGGTGCAGAACAACTGTTCCTTTGGAAAGTTATTTTCAGTGGCTGAGGTTTCTTTTTTTCCAAAATTCAGCTTGTTGAACTCTGCTTTTATTTCCATGATTGACTTTCCCTTGGTCTCAGGGAGATACAGGTAGATGAAAATTGCTGATAAAGCAAGGATTACCAAAAAGATGAGGAAGCAGAAGGGTCCAAGGTTGTCCTGCAAGCAGAAATGTGAGACACTGTAAGGGAAACAAGAATCTCATTTTTATTTCCCTACCCTTAAGTGCAAGTCTGTGTCTTAGTGATTAAAATTCTAAGGTGTGCTCAATACACAAACCAGGATGGGTATCAAACCAGGAGCTTCCACTGGCCACATGTGACCTGAGCCCAATTGCTTCTCTGGGCAGGGGGATTCCTTAGTAGGTTTGATATTTGGACAGAGCTCTATGCTTTGCATATCATTGCAATTTATTGCTATAATTTTGCTCCCTGTCAACATTCAGAGGTGGATCAGCCTGGAGGGAGGGATCCAGTTAGAGTCACTTACAACAATCAGTGGAAAAATCATCCCAAGTACAAACAGTCCCATCCAGTTGATGCAGCCAACAATCAGAAAGGCTGATGGTCTGAACGACTGGCTGAAGATTTCAACCATGACAGATATAGTGGCTCCAGCTGAAAAAGAAAAACAAAACACAAACCAGGTACAAGTTTCCTTAATTCCTCAGTGCACCTTGCTCCTGCCGAAGATCCTTACAATGGCAGTGGTAGGAAATGGCAGCCAGGCAGAATAGGTGGCCTGCTGGCAGGTGGCCTCTGCTATGAGCATGAGAGACTTTGATTCCAGAAAGGGACAACAGCTCTTAATTTTGGACATCAGCTGTTAATTTATGTTTCTCTCGTATATACTGGAATCCTCTTTCTGGTGCCAGTGGATCTGCACAGTTCCATATTGCACTGGTAGCCATTATCAGAGCAGTAATTTATAAGACCAACTCACCTTCTGGATCCTGTGGTCAGTTCCACCTGAAGCATATTGGTAGACGTAAAGCTTAACTTGCTAAGTCAATGAAGATGATTAATATACCTGGCAATGCCCAGAATCCTGTTTTTAGCTGAGTATTTTAAAAATTGTTCTGAAATGTATGTCTCAAACCCTCTGGAAAAGATGATATTGTGTTTTAAATTATTTGGATCCTGTAATCAGAAATACAATTTGAGGTGTCTGTATCCTTTTCCTGTCTCCCACTTGTACATATCTGCCCTTAACTTCCAGAACTTTTTACCATGAAACTAGTCTGGTTTTCCTCTAACAGTTGTGTCACCAACAAATATGATACAAAATTTCCTCCCAGCATTGCTGTTGATGTACTCACATGGTCCAATTCCATAGAAGACAACAAATAGAAAGATCAAGATAACACTGAAGTAATGCATCCAGAAAAACTGGTGCTAAAAGTGAGAAACCAGAGATATCAAACCATTAGATATGTGATAGAGCTCTCTATTTTCTGCTAATGACTCAAAATTTTGTATGTATGTTGTGAGACAAAACCGGAAGGGTGGGCTGATGCTGGGTAAGTAGCCAGAAGGCTGCTGCCTCTTTACCTGCAGTGACAGGGTCATGGTAAGGAGTGCTAGCACAGAGCACATCAGTGTGTATCCTCCCCACAGCAGCACTTTCCTCCCAAACCGATCTATAAGGGTGCTCTGGAAAGCAGAAACCATGGGTCATAAATCCCAGTTCTCAATGAAACAATTCCTCCCCTCTCCACGTGTTCTTTGTAGAAGACTTATCTGAATAACAGCCAGAACTCAATGTCATTTGAAAGGCTCTTAATTTCTAATTAATTTGATTAGCTTCTTCAAAGCCGATTATTAATTAAGCTGTGTTTATTAGCCAACCTTTGACTCTTAGTTCCATTTCTTGCATGCTGGTATATGTTGAATTGTGCTCATATACATACACACACATCTTATCTGGAATATCAGAAAATTATTTAACAGAATAAAAATAAGTCTCAAGACATGCAGTCATGCAAGAAATTTGGGAAAAGAGCTGCCTTTTAACCTGCATGTGGTTTTGCAGAGGCAGGAAGTTGTGTCTGAGGTTATGCAAATCTTCCCTGAGCCCAGTTGTAAGTAAGGAAAAGTACAATTGTTGACTACATTAGATTTTTCCTTCAAAACTCAATTCTGAAAAGACTTACACACAGTATAGAGGATAAGCACTCACACAACCCAACTCCCAAGGACACGTATGGGATAAGGTATTCTTCAAACTTGGCTGTGTGGAATACTTCAAAAGAATAGAAGTATATCTGAAAAATGCAGAGAGGAAATGCATCTGTGAAAAAAGTGTTGCAATTGTGATGCAATTCTAAGCTACTGTAATGGCATTAACTTAGAGGGGTTTGTAATGCTGGCTAGTGCTGCCTTTTGTTGTGGGGATGCAGGGAGCACTCAACTGCGTTGATTCCACAGAGCTGCAAGGTGGTCATGACAGTCAGCAGGATGTAAAGCTGCCAGCGCAATGATCGCTCTTTTATTACTTCGAGGACACGCAAGGATTTTGTGCTCGTCATTGCAACCTTCTCCTTCATAATGTCATCAATTTCTGCTTGATGGTCTCCTTCCCCCCAGAGCTTCCTGATGGCTGTTAGAGAGAAGGAGAGGAGTGAGTTATTCTACCAGTATAGCTCCATCACGAGTGGTTCCACTAAACCCTTTAGTCTGCCTGCCCATTGGTGTACGTGGTGGTGTGGGTGCTGTGTGCTGCTGCCATCTGGTTGGGTCTGGGTCAGATGGCAGAGTTTTGTCTCTCTGGTTGCCAGTATAGCATATCTTTCTAATACTGAGTTGACTTAAGCGTAAACCAAGTAAACATTTGACTACATTTTATATAATAAAAAATGAACTGCCTGAAGAAATAACTACTTTATTTCCTTCAAAGAAATAAAGCAGCTCCCACTGAAATGAGAAATGTTAAATGTTAATATGTATCTATCTTTCTTATGTTAACTGATGAAATTAGCTGGAGTGAGGCCCTGTGTTGATACAGATGTGTTGCTCTAGGGACTTCAGCTGTTTTATTTAGCACTGTCTCTGCTGTCACTCCATGGCTCTGCACTGTGCTGCACAGCTCTGCCCTGCTTTCTTGTCTTCTGCAGAGGCTGCCACTCTAACATATCAAATGAAGTGAAGTAAGTGAGGAAAGTAAACACTCTACCTTTCCTGCTGGCTTCCTCATTACCCTTCTGTATCAGGAGGTAGGATGGTGAATCAGGGAAAACTGGGAGGGTAACCAGTTGAACCAATGCTGAAAGTCCACTAGATGCTAACAACCATGGCCACAAAGCTTCGCTTCCTAAAATCTCCCTGGAAAGTGTATGTGAAACAAAATGATGCTGAAGTAATGGAATGAATATTCAGGAAGTTTTTCTGAGTGATGAAGATAGCTCAAATTCCATTCAAGAGTGTAGTGGAGCAAACCCCTGAATTGATAATTTGACAAATTTCACAAATTTGGCTATTTTTATTTCTGACAATTTAAAAGGAATTATCTGGCACTTTGAAAAACTCTCTATGCATCTTTAGGACCCAATATAATGTCCAGAGAGCAGATGAGACTTGATTAACCACTGTTTGGCCACAGGATCAAAACATCATGCTAAGACTTTTCCTGTCAGCATAGCAAATTTTTAAGGGAAAGTCCCCCAGTAAAAAACATGTGGAAATAAGGAATCAGACTGAGTAATTAATTTTCTGCCTACTATTTTTAAAACTATATGTTTGCCTCAGATATGATCAAAACTTTTATTTTGGCATAAAATTAGGCCTGTTTTGGGGAAGATAAGAGGGTTTCTCAGTCACTGACCAGGTGAGAGGATAAGGTTATAAAAAGATTTCTACTACTTTTAGTGTAACCTGATAGAAAGACTGAGTATTTACCGTAGTCCAACAACCTGTCCTGTGAGTTTTCCTAGGGTCAGAAAAACAGCAACTGTGGAGTTGGTAAATCCACGCAGCTTCTTGGGTGAAATCTCTCCTACATACTGAGGATGTATATTGAGAGAAAAACCTTTAACACAAAAGAGGATAAATGACTGTTAAAATATTTAGAAAAGTTCGGCTTCTGACTCTATCCTATCTTACATTGTTTCCATTCACTCTGGTGTTTCGATTACAATTTCTTGCAAGAGGGACAATGTCTTTCACTTTCAAGTGGCTATTATATTTGTTTTAAAAATCATTCTCCAAGAATGGTACTACCTATAGAGACAATCCTGGGCCAGCAAGGATGCTTGTGCTCCACAGTGGCATAAGCACATACCTGTACCTATGCCATAGAGAAAGCGCCCGACCAGAATCATCTCGAAGGATTTGGCTGTTTTACTGAAGGCCATGAAAAGTGCAGCTACCAGCATGATCAGGTTGGTGAACATTTGGCACTTTTTTCTGAAGAGAAAAAAAATAGAAAGCCCATGAGAATTTAGCATGAAACGAGAACCTCTTGTATTCTTTTGACTAATCTTGCTGTGACAGGAAGCCTGGTACTGCCATTCCAGCTGTTTTGAGGAATGGCTGAAATAATTTTGACTTTGGATAGTTAAAGTGGTCCCTTAAAAATCCAGGATCCTTTACATTTGAATTCATTCATATTTTTTAGCTTAAAATCTAAACAGTTGAAACACTTCAGCTTTTCCACAGTACAAGTGGTGAAAGGGGTCAAAGAACTGGCCCAGTTTGTCACCAAGACTTTTAAATGTCTAGAACTACTCATCAAATCTCAGATTGTTCTCCAGAAATAATCTGAGTCCACGTCTTCTGTTCTAGAAAGACTCATGTTAAAGACATTCTTGGCTAAATGGATGTGATCTGAGATGGCAGAAGGAGTTTTTAAAGGCATATTTCAAAAGACACTCTGTGTGAATCGTGGGCTGGTATGTTCACAACCCTGATGTCTCAGGCTCACACCAAAGTCTTTTGCATTCAATTGTTTTGTCGTGATGCTTGCTAGACAAGAATCCCTTTGCACACATTAAGGATTCACAGATATCCTGTGTTTAGAAGACTGCAATTCAGCAATTAGGTTATCACATGTTAAATAACCTGTGGGAGAAGTGCATCTTGTTTCCACTCTTGGGAGACCCTCTGAGTGTGGGATGAGGCAGTGTCCCACAAGAAATTTCTTGGGGGCACTGACCGGATAGGAAAGAACACAAGTGCATGCAGGCTAAGATGTTTGAGACCCATATGAGGGGCCTCTGGATCAGTGGGTTGTGGAGAAGATCTTTAAGTGGGTCACCAAGTAGATATGTTTGCCACTTTCTCTGCAAATGAAATTAGTGGTGTTACACACAAGGCACTGAGAACAGACCAGACTGGTGAGGAATCCTTTCTCCATCCAGTGGGAAAGATAGTTTGGAACTGACTTTCAGTAAAATGGATTGCCACGATCAGAGATGTCTCTTGGAGAATTTGTTTGGGTGCTGATTGTGTCTTTACAGCGTAGTTACATGCAGGGTTTTTTTTCCTATTTTCTTTACATTTTCATTAGATTAGATCTGAATATTTAATATAATGTCATCACCTCAAAATGAGTGTATTTAAATGGAAATGTGGCTCTTCTTTGACACTTAAGGGTATCTTCTGCATAGTGGTTTCCAGGTAGAGTAACTGCATATAATGTGTTACCACACAAGACACACAGCTCCTTTTTTCTCCTTTTAGGGGATTTGTAAAGCTTGTGAGATCTTTATGAAAGTCATGGGGGATCTTGAAGAGAACATGGGGCTGGAGCACTCTCCTGCCACTCCCAAAGCACTGGTCCGGTGGTGTGATGGTGAATGCAACCTTTAGAGAGACACAGTTCACTGGGGACAGCAGAAAAATGAGCTAGAAGACTGCTTGCTACTTGAAAACGATGGGTGTGATAGCAAACCAAATCAGTTGTCTTCCATCAGACTGCTTCAGCCAAAAAGAAGAGGTTTATTTGTTCATCTTGGTATTTCCCTGTACTTTCTGACTATTGGGCTGTTACAAGAAACACTTACTTCCTGTATTTTGCAGTCAGGTACCCACAGCAGAGGCTGCCCAGGAATCCTCCTATCCCATAAACAGACACAATGAAGGACCACAACAGCATGATTGTCTCAGGGTGGAGGGCAGAGCCATGTCGCTCTATCCAGGTCTCATTAATAAACTTTCTGATGTGCTGAAAAATAAAATGAGATTTGGCTGGATAATGAGCCTAAGATCCCTTCATATTATTTTCTGTATATCACATCTAGCCTGAGGTTCTAACATTAGAATTATTTTGAGACTAACTTTCTCAGTAAAACAAGTTAGCCGAGATCAGATTGCAAAATCTACAAGTTTGTGTCAGTCAACCAGCTTCCTGAGAAGCAAGCTAAAAGCTCATCTTCTGCCTTCCCTTGGAGGCTTGGATACTATGTGGTAAGAACTTACTTAAAACAGAAAATGACATCCTGTTCCTTAAAGGAGAAAAAGTTCCCTACACATTTGATGTTACTGTTACCAAAGAAAAGGCATAGATGTATCAGCTGAATGCTAAGAAAATTTGAGATTAGTGGGAGAACAGAGAGACAGTTTGTTTTCAACCTCAGAGAGATGGCTCCTTACCACAGAAGGATAGTTGATGACAGAAATGTGGAATCCATATGGGAAACTACCACCAATGCCCAGCACTAAGATCATCTGAAAGAGTCCCCGGAACTGAACCTGCGAAGCAGAAATAAAATGCTTCATCAGCTTCTTATTAGTGTAGATTTGTGCAGGGCCAGAGTCTCTGTAGCCACACTTGTCTTTCACTTTTGTCCTCTTCAAACTCTCTTTAATTTAAACATTTTTCCAAAATCTCTCTAACCTACTGCCAAAGTGCAATCACCATCCATAGTGCCATAGCAAGACTGGTAGTCTAATAGTGGGAATCCACCATTTTGCTGCAAGAAGGAAAAGGAGTTTTAGAAGACATTCACAATAGTACAACTTTCACTGCACGCCTGCAATATCTGACAGGCTGGCTGGCTGAAGGTGTCAGTCCTGGATGGGGGGAAGAGAGAATCAGTTCCTTTGTCTGCAATCTACAGTAACCCATGTACATCACACCATAATGTTATGCTGTAAAAGTACAGCACTAAAAATCAAAATTTTATTGTACACTCTGCTTTCATTTCTCACTGTACTTTATCTTAAAGCATAATAAAGAAAATATCTTTTGACATTCAGCTTTTTCAGAAAGGCATGGACTACAAAGAGAAGATAATAATTTTGAGTAGCCCCTGTAATTGCATTAAAAGAAAAATCTTCCTGACTTTGATTTGGGATTTCATTTCTCTTTTCCCAATATTTTTTTTTTCTACTTATTTAATCATCAAAGTATGTGCTTGCATAATGAAGAGCTTGGCATCTTCCAGGCTAGGGAGATACTGTCTGTTTATAATTTCCTTAGTCAAGGATTAGGGACTGAAATATGCTTTGGTGAATAAAAAAATTTTAACTGTAGATAAGGAAAAAACCTCATAACATGTAACTGCTTAGACCTTTTTGAGTATGTGATACCACTGGTCACCCATCCTGTTTCCAAGCGCCTGTGAGGCTAGATGGAGTTATCCTCAAACAGCTTAGACTGTACCTATCAACCCAAACCCAGGACCATTGTGATTTCAGCCCCATCAGGGTCTGTGCAGGGTTCAGCTGCCTCTCTCTCTCTATTCAGCGCATCATAGACCAGCACAGTAACATCACCTCTGCATGGAGGACACTGTGCTCTGTGTTCTTTTCACATCACATATGAGCTTCCTGAGCACACAGCTTTTTGGAGATCAGTGTCTGGAGGAAGAGAAGCTGGTAGAAAATGCTATCAGGCAGGAACAAAGTAATGCAAACGTGAACAATGCTGAACTGGGATGCTTAGATGAACACTCCTTTTTATGCTTATTTTAAGAACTTGTTCCTTAGTTTGTCCACAGCTGGATTTCTCAAGTTATGACAAGAACTAAGAAGCTATAGACCAAAAGACACTAAATTTCCTTAAAAATCCTGTCTCAAGTTCAATGGATTTGCTAATTGGAAAAATCATTCAAACAAATTAAGAACTCTCTCACTCTTTGTTGTTGTTTGGGGTTTTTTTTTCCCAGTAGATTTACAAATTAGCAATTTTAATACTTAAAAAAGAAAGCAAAATAGCTTCTTGCTGGCAGCTGAGAAATAGACCAAGAAATACCTATCACTTCTTCCCTGTTTAAGACTATGGAAACTCTTGATGGATGATATTAATTATCTTTGGATGAAATTAGGAAAATCATTTATTTTAAAGCTTATGTCATGATTCCTTAGGCTTTCGCAATACAGTTAATCCATTAATTACTTTGAGAAGTAATTAGAGTGCTTAATAATTAGTATTGTTTTCAGAAATTCAGAAGACAAAAGTGAAGTAGCATTGTCAGTGCTGGAACTGCCAGGACTTCTGTTAGATATATTTTATGTTATTTATTTTATTTTATTTTATTTTCATCTTGGTGCATGGAAGAGACCATTGCTCTTGGTAATGGTTAAATGCAGAAAAGAAAGATGGTCTCTATACCAAAAGAGATTACAATCTTTAAGG
>VYZX01001579.1:268242-282362 GCA_013401335.1 Brachypteracias leptosomus | reverse complement strand
AAAAAAAAAAAAAAAAATAATTGAAGCAAAGATGACTGCTGACATGGAAAACTTCAGTCCAAGATTGAAGTTCGTCAAAGTAGATACAACAAAAGGACAGCATGGTGTTATGCATGGGAACCTGGCAAGGTTTGATTATTCAGTTGAGTCTAGAGAAACAAAGAATTACTCTCCTATTACACTAAATTTTTTCTTTAATCTGTTATGGATTGAACCCTAGCCAGAGATAGCAAGCCAAGAACTTCACTATTCCCATTTCAGAGTTGTGAAAACACACTCAGAAATCATACACAGAGAGGCGTTCACAGGTCTTCCCTTTCTCTGTGGTCAGCAGAGTGTTTATAAATTCTACATGTAGTTTCAGTGTGTATTAGTTGCTCTGTAAAGAAGAGACTTACACATCAGTCAGTTAAGCCAAAATGGTCCTGATTCACATGAGTCTATCCTGTTAATATCAGCCATCATCCCTTTTCTAAGCTGCCCAGAGTGGAGTGCTTGAGAAAGGTGCTTGTTTGGCAAAATGGGAACCTTGTAAGTAACAGATATGAAAGCTGACCATCCATTTGGACAGACTTGCTGGTTAGGAAGCAACAAATGTCTTTTTTTCTTTTCTCTTGAGAAAGTATCAGTCCCCCAAACAGCCAGTCAAAGCCTGGTGCAGAAGGTGTAATCCTCTGTGACATGATTTGGAGTTGTTGGAACACACTTCTTTTTAAAGTTCAGCTTATTGAATTCTTCTGTGATTTCCACGATTGATTTCCCCTTTGTTTCTGGAAGGAACAGGTGGATAATTATCCCTGATGTGAAAAGTACCCCCATAAAGATGAGGAAGCAGAAGTGCTTGAGTCTTTCCTGCAGGGAAGAGCAAAGTGAGAAAGAGGATAAGATGAGCATATCTTTTCTTTTGTCACTTACTTGGCACAGTTGTTGTATTTGGGTCCCAGAGTACATTGAATTTGATGAAGAGTTCTTTGCATTTTGACCTTTGACAAATATTTTAGGCTGAATAAGTGTCTTTGGCAAATCAGGGCCCTTCAGTTGCAAAAGTAGACTGGGGAGGACAGATGCCAAGGCCACTCTAGACTGATATAGCATGGTCAACTCCTGCTGCTCTTCTTCCTGCTCCCATGGTGGCCCTGGGGAGTGTCCCAGGGAGTTACTCACCACAATAAAGGGAAAGGTTGTTCCAATCACAAAGACACCCAGCCAGTTGACAACGGCGCTGATCACAAAGGCAGGTGGTCTGCAGGAGAGCTTGAAAATTTCAGCCCTAATAGAAACTGTGGCACCAGCTGAAAGGAGAGAAGAATGAGAATTATTACTTGTATCAACAAGTAATAGTTTTTCGGTTTGAACATTTGGCTTGACAGTTACTGTTACACAGTCAGCAAATAGACGCTGCTATCAGGGACTGGCCTTCAAAAGACTCAAGTACGTCACTGTTTTTTAGAGAAGAAAATGTTTGTGGCATTTTATAAATGACTAGACAGCAGCTTATTGAAATGATAAATTATTTGAATACACCTATTGGGGAGATTGAAGAGTTAAGTAGTTAACACTTGAGAAAGTCTGATATCTCATGAAAGAAGGGCTGTAAGGATGGAATAACAACTATTATTACTAATGATAATTCCCAGCATGATACTGCTAGATCACCAATGAGTGATCTTCCCAAATTCACTTCCTGCACATTTCAGTTATGTTTCAAAGTCAGAGGACCTTGACAGCTTTCAATTAGGAAAATAATCCACCTCTGCCATATGGGAAGGAAAATGTTTTAAAAATTAATAAGCTTTAAAAAAAATGTAAAGAGGAGCAGGTGGTTTATGCTAGGAAAAGAATTACTCCGAAGTAGGTCTTCTCCACAGCTGTCTATGTGGGATAAGACTTAACATTATACAATACTGAATTTGAAAGAACTCTTGCTTTTCTTTTTCTTTTTTTTTTTTTTTTTTTTTCCCCCCCTAGTATTCTAAAAAAACCTTTTACCCATCTGCTTTTGGTCTATTTTTGCTGTATTTTTCCAGTGAATACTTCTTTTTTGCTCTCTTTCTTTCCTCTTGTTATCAAAACCCAGACCTGATGGCATTGAAGTTTCTGGCCAATGATTAGACTCATAATGTTTAAATGACTACAAGATTAGGTTAAATGAACATACTTATGCTAAATATTATGCAATATTATGCAGTATTTTTCTAGCTATATTAATAACCTCACATGATTCAATTCCTTTATTTCTTTTGAATCAAATACTCACCTGGCCCAACTCCAAAGACAACTGCAAACAATATAATCAGACAAAGGCTGCAGTATGGCATCCAGAAATACCAGTCCTGGCAAAAAAAATAACCAACTTCTGGGTGAAATCTGTTGGTAACCATAGGTGAGAAATGCTATTCATTCTCCAACAGTGTCACCTCAATAAAAACTACAGTGTGAGGGAACTGGCAGGGAAATGTGAGTGCTTTTTCCTGTAGATGGAGCAGTGAAGTTTTTATTAGGTGAGCAGAGAAGCAGGTTTGCTAGTGCAGAGCAGCTTTGACAGCTGCTTGGAAGCCTTCAATTAAAAGAATTCTGAATTTTCTACCCTGTACTCCTTTCTTTTTCACCCCATGGTGCTTCCCCAAACCCTTAGAACTATGGGAAGGGCAAATCATATCTTTTTTTCCCTTTTGTTAAGTGATAGGTTCAACAACTGGTGCTAAAAATGAACTTTCCTAGATCTTAGTCAAGAAAATACAGGACTTGATGCTTTAGGAAAAAGGATTTCTCCCTCCTGTGTTTGAGTTCCTTCCTGAATGAAGAAAAAAATGGAAGTCTGCTGCCACCTTGCTATGCTGTCTTTTGATCTATGCTTGCAGCCAGATGAAATCAGGAATCGGTGCTGGTCTCCCAATGTTTTATGTTCCCTTTGCTGAGCTCATGGGGTCATGTTGAAAGGAAGGCAAGAATACAAGAGACTACTTGCTGAGAGAGGGTTTAATCCTATGTACAGACAAGCTTGATCTTTAGGATATTCCCCTCCCAGAGGGTAAGCTGGGAGAGGTTATTTTGGTACTTCCAAGCCTCACTTTTCTCTCTCAGCAGCAGAGGTGAGCAGAGGTTGTCAATAGAATAGAGAAATCTGCCATGAGAATTGTTTCCCTACCTGTAGGGAGAGACTCACGGTGATACCAGCTAGCAGTGAACCCATGATCCAATAGCCTTCTCTTAGGAGCACTTTCCTGCCTAGCCGCTCAATGATGGAGCTCTGGAGGACAGAGATCACACTGGTGTCAGTGCCAGAAAAGTAAACTGTGACCCACACATGTAGTAATGTGACTTACACAGACTACAGTAGCTACAAGTTCAGAGAGTCCAACAGAAAGGGTCATATAGGAGATCATTCTTTCATCAAAGCCAGCTGCCTGGAGGACTTCAAAAGTATAAAAATAAATCTGGAAAAAAGACCACATAAAACAGTAAGAGAAGAAAAGAACTGATTTCTTACCCATACTTGTGTGATGCTGCCCTGGATAGGAGCTGCTAACCAAGGAGCATGCAGCTCAGCTTTGAAGCAAGCTGGAATACTGCACTCTTTTTGGTAGTATTCACTTTATTGAGGGACAAAAACATTGTAAAATGTGATTAATTAATTAATTCAATAAAAGATAAAGTGCTGGGATAAAGGGACCTCCAGCTGCTGCGATGTAACTAGGTTTGCAGAGACCTGATTTAGATGCTTTCAGGGACAGCCAGATATATCATCACCTCTAGAGCCCATCCAAAACCATCATTGTAGGATATACTTTTCTTTCCAAAGAAAAGAGTATGTTTATGGAGTTATGAGGGGGTAAAACAAGCATCTTTTCTTTTCAATTATTTCTGCTACTATTTGGAGATATGCTGAGATGATAAAGATTCCAGTTCAAACTGTGTTAGTCTCAATTGTGTATTTCCTTTACAGATGTTGCTGCATTGTGATGTTAGAGGTAGAAACATCATGTGGGCAAGTGCAAATCTGTGGCTTCAAAATGATCCCAGGAAAATCCTACTGTGAGGAAGAAGAAGAGAGCTGCAGAAGCTGCCAGAACAGTGAGTGTGCTTGTTGGTTGGCCTTAAAGACAGACCACGTGTCCTGCCACCCCAGCACCTTCAAGTGCTGAGAGCCAGGGGCCAAATAGAGAGCAGAGAGTAGCGCGTAAAACTATTTTGTTGATTTTGCCAATATAGGGAGGGCTCATTTGTAAAAATGCATTCTGGAGCCTTGTAATGGCTTCCAAAAATGGCTGTTAAAGGTGGCTAACTACCAACACAGGTAACTCCATCAGGGACCAAGAGCTGGGCAAAGGGATGTCACATGAAGAGCCTGGCCGAACTTTGCAGACTTCTGCTGCTGCCCCTGTAGGAGGACTGGCAGACAGCAAGTTGTGGCCTGCAAAGCCTGAGAAAAATGGAGGGAGCTCCTGGGAGCCATGGTGTCTACTTTAAGGCTGTTGATAAGTGTTTTGAGACTTTAAGGGAGAAATACACTCAACTGCATTGATGCCACATAGTTGAACCGTGGCCGTCAGAATAATTATAATGTACAGCTGCCAACGGAAAGCTGGTTCTTTCATTAGCTCCAGGACACTCAAGATCTTGGTGTTTTTCATTGTTGCCTTCTCTTTCATGATGTCATCAATGTCTGCTTGATGATGGCCTTCACCCCAAAGCTGCCTTATGGCTGTGGAGGAGAAGGAGAGTGAGACCTGCCATGTTAATTCATCTCTGTTGTTTGTTGCCAAAGGGGTTTGTTGTGTAGGTGTTGCAAGTGTCTGGCAGCACATCAACTGTGGGCTGCGGTGTGAGGCAGAGACGTCCTATAGGGTGTTCCAGAGCCCTAGTCCCCTCCTGCACAGAAGGACCTGTTCTGACAGAGAGGCCTAGTGAGGTGCACAATGACTCCCTCCCTGCCCATGGGTCCACTTTTCTCCTTCCTTCTCTCAGGGTATGAGCAGGGTGCACAGCCAACAACCAGAGCTGAGGGGTGCCCTGTGGAGCCCTCCAGTGCAAGCAGCCATTTATCATTTAGCAGTAGACTGACTGCTCAAGGTGTGTCAGCTGAATGTGAAAGGTTTTGTAATACAGAACTGTACAGTGAAGTAGTTTCATGTTCTATGTGGGGACTACAACAAAAATATACTTAGTAGGTGTTCACAGAGTCGTCTTAGAAAGAGCAAACATCACAAACTAATTGAAAGCCAAATGAGGAACAGGAACCCGGAGCCCTCAGTTACCTTTTTTGCAGCCTTCCTGGTCTTCTCTATGCATGAGGAGATATGGTGGGGACTCAGGGAAGAAAGGCAGAGTGACCAGCTGGACCAGTGCTGGAAGTCCACAGGAGGCCATCAGCATGGGCCACAGGGACTGGCTGCCCAGCAGCTCCCTGGTGGGGACAAAATATTTGTGTAGAATAAAAGTTCATTGCATTGGTTTTGAGGAGAGAAAGGAGTGGATGGAAAAAGCAAAAGAAGCAGCAAAAGGTCGAGGAGATTCAGAAATTAACTGAGTGGGAAATCAATTGTATTATACCTTTGTCCTGTAATTTGCCCTACGGCTTTTCCCAGTGACCAAAAGAAAGAGGAAGTAGAGTTTGCAAATCCACGTAGCTTCTTAGGGGAAATTTCCCCAACGTATTGATGATGTAGAGGAACACAAAGACCTTGAGGTGAGGAGAGAATTATGGGAGAGAAGAAAGAAGACATTCATAACTTTTGGAGATAAAATTGCATGTAAATAAGTGTTAAGGAATATAGTGGCCTCATACACTGAATTGTTTCCCATACCTCAACCCACGTATAAGATTTTTCAATACTAAATTTTCTGATCCTTTCTACAAAAGTATTTTATTCCTGTCCTTTTTGCACAGCGCCATTTCCTGATCTTCAGGAATGTTCAGTTTTCCCTTTGTGGTGTAGGTGCAGCCTTACCATAGTGTCTCTTGGGAGCCATAGCATATTTTAAAGAGGACAGAGCATGGAAGTGCAGAATAACTAAACACCCTGTAGTAATATTTAGTTTGCTTGTAGTTAACCCGCAAAAATCTCAACCTTTTCTGACATGATGCTATAGAAGAGTTTGGTAGATCCATGGCAGATTAAAATATACAGTACTATATTCAATGTTGATTTGTATGTGATTTGGGGGAAGACATAAATATCTCTTTTACACTTGCCAGCAATAATTTTGCTGATTTTAAGCAGAGTTGATGTTTCCAGCTATTAGTGAAGTACTTAATAACCCAGATATTCTGAAAACTAGCCTGGGAACAAGAGCTTTATCTTGTTGTGGTGGTTACAGCCTCTTTTATCTGTTTGGAAAGCAACATGTTCTACTCCTGGCTTTACATGATGGCAAAGCAATGGAGATGCACAATCTCTTTAACAAAAATTAGGTCTTTGCATGAGACATGATACAGGTTCTAGATCATAGCAGGGTGAGTGTGTGGCTAGTTTTTAAAATACAACTGTTGTTCTTCAGTACAACTGTATGCCAGAGAAGCAATGCACAAAATCTGAGTATTTGAAAAATAGACATTAATTTCTGATGAAGTAAGTTAAAATAGGCATTTCTGTGAATACCTAAACTGAATGGAAAAGCCTTGAACAGCCTGGTTCTCTGGAACCTTGTGAGACCACTGGCTATAAACCATATAATTTCCAGTACTGTTAACCAAAAATAAGATAATATTGTACAGAAAAAACCCTTTTTTCATATTGTATCAAAACATTCCTGACAGCGCTGAATGTTTATGCATTTGGGAAAACTGAATTTTGTTTGGTATCAATGAAATTCGGAGTAATTATGCTCTTTATTGCTGTGTGTTATAGAAGATCTTCTGACATGGCACACTGGCTTTAGTATTTTATTTTCTTAGTGAGGAGTTAGTACTTACTTTGAATAAAGATGTAAAGATGTAAAGTTTTGGGAGAGCCTGCTGACCCGTGGCAGAAATCACTTACCTGCGCTTATTCCACACATGAACCGCCCAATTAGAATCATCTCAAAGGACTGGGCTATTTTACTGCAGCCCATAAGAGTTGCTGCCACTATCATGAGCAGATTGTTGCACAGGAGACATTTCTTTCTGTGAGTGCAAGAAAGTAAAAAGAATTTTTGTAAATCAGAAGGGAAATGTCACGTAAGCTCCCAGTGTGTAGGATGTCTTGGGTGAAATAGTCTTGCTAGTTTTGTGAAATGATACATATGTGGTCCAGGATAAGTTCAGCCCTTCCACACCACTGGCACTGGATACTCTGGACTCACAGTGTGCTTTAGCACATGGATCTTCCGGGTTTTGTAGCGGAGAAAAGTCTTAAAGCTTTTCTGCACTTGAGAAAACATCATGAAACATGCTGATGTAATACTCAGGAGCATCTCAGTGCTGTTATATTTTGAATAACACCTCCAAGAAACCCACTCTGTCTTTGTCCAGAGAGCTGCCTTTCCTCCTTGCTGAGACCAGCCCAACCTGAGTGAGTGCCTCTGGTGTGGCAGTCTGGCAGCACCGTTGATTAGTCCGTGCCAGGGGACAAGGGCAAGAAGCAGCAAAATCTGTTGACACCACTGCTAAGATGGCTGTATTATAGCTGTGACTAAGCCTAAAGTCACATTTAAAACCTCAGCAGTAATTTCCTTAAGCTGAGATTCAGTTGGCAAATTGTCTTTAAACATACATACATACATACTTGCCATATTTGACAGTCAGGTATCTACTTCCTGAAGAACCCAAAAGACCTCCTATACCAAAGATGGACACAGTGATAGACCACAGGAACAAGAGGTTATCCTGGTGGATGGGGTAGCCGTATCGCTCCAGCCAAGTTTCATTGATGAAAGCCTTAACATGCTGAGACAGAAAAAAGAATTTTCATTAACAATAACCGTGACTCCAGTGCATGTATTTTATGCACTTAGAACATAATTCTGTTGCTTCAGCTAAAGTCACTGTTTCATATAGATTCTAAAAGTGTGCGTTAGCTAACAGACATGGTGTAACAGGGTATGGTGTGTTCATTTTGCCATTAAAAGGAGTTCATTCTTTGGTTTCTGTCCTTGAAATCTGAGGAACTGAGGTGTGGACTTGGAGGGAAAAATAGTGTCAAGTGAGACCACTGAAGGAGGTACATGTGCTGTGGGTTTATAGGTCAGAGAGATGCCAGCCTAGTCAGTGTGCATCTTCTGAGAAACAGTTCTATAAACAACAACTTGCAGATCTCTCTCTTTTCTTCTATTTTCAACATGTTGACATGTTGTGCTTTACATGATAGCATAGTAATGAGAAAGAGTTGTGAGAAGAGAATACTGTGATTAAACCCTTGGTGACTGCCAGAAAGGAGCATCCTCAAGCAGTAGTATAGACTCAGTGCCACCGATAACTGATATGTCATGTGTGTCTTTGCCTACCTGAGACATGTAGGTGATGGTAGAAATTTGAAATCCAATTTGGAATGTTCCACCAATCCCCAGGACAGTGATCATTTGAAAGAGCCCCCGGTACTGTACCTGCAGAGGTAGAACAAAAAACCTTCTAGCCACATCAGGCTGTTCTTGAAATGTGACTTTCATTCTCCAGAAGCGTCTCATTTGTTCAAGGGATTTGCAGACAGGCATGTTCTCTGCTCACCCTGGTGTGATGTGTACATCCTCCTGTGACTCCTCAACATCCAGCTCAAGGAAACACAGCCTTTATCTATGGAAGCCACTACATTTCCCTTCCCTCCTTGATAATTAGTCAACATAGTAGCAAGCTGAAGGTCATTCCACACTCCAGGGCTAATACATGCAGAGCAGTTTTGAGGGAGGTCTTGCTTTCCTCTACTCTCTGGACAGTGGCCAGGCTACCTCAGCTCAGACCTGTGCCCACAGTAGTGACCTGGCCCCCTGTACCCAGATCTTTCCTATCTTACAGAGAGAGCAGCTGCTGTTCTAGGTACCCTTCAGGCCCTTGGACAGTGGGCAGTGATCCCTCAACTCAAGTTTCAGCCTCCTGAAACTACCCACAGCAGCTAAAAAATTAAAAAAATTAAGTCTGAAATGGGCAAAAAAAGAGACTAATGTTGCTTGTAGCATGCTTTCCTACTCAGGTTTCTGTCAGTGTGGCAGCCCTTGGAAATACGTGGGTTTTTACCTAGATGGAGAGGAGGGAACAGCAAGGAAAAGTCTTGGGACAGAATTTCCCTTTTGCACAAGTCCTGCTCAAGCTGTGCTGTAGGAAGAAAGTCTCTTTTCTAGCTCTTATTGCCATCGTCAGTTCTACCCTTGCCCCTCCTACCTGTCTCAGGCAGCATGGTCATCTTAACCTCTTGGGAGCTTTGAGAACAAGCGTCCTGCTTTGATTGTTTTCTAGTCAGTTACATCTGAGAACAGACACCCAGCACAGCACTAATGTTTATGCTCCAGCAGCCTTTGCGGCACCACACAGTGAAGGTGCCATGAATGAATGAAAAATTGTCAACCTTTCAGAGGTGCCTTGCTTTATTCCTCTTTCCTGGGCAAGGGGTTAAGTGTGCCCGGCAGGAGCTGGGAGCTCTTCCTCAATTGGAGGTGATATGTGAGGGTTCGAACTCAGCCATAGCCAGGATATTAATGCTGCAGGCTCCCACAAACATCTCTGCCAAGATGCCACAGTTGCCAACATCCAGTCCTGTTCTCTGCCTTTTTAAACCTCTGCCTGCCATCTCTTGCACTAATAATTAGTGATATATTTAACAGAACTCTTTTTTCAGTGGGCAAGCAAAGCAAATTAAGTTTGAGGGTAAGCAAATATTTTCCAGTAGATGAAAACTTTTAAGAAATGTTAACATATTGATAAAAATATGACAAAGATGGGTGGCAGAGCATATTGAGTGCAAATATCTGTAATATCTCAAACCAGTGTGCAGAACCACTTCTGAGATGCTTTTTGTGAATAAGAGCCTTGTTGTTTTTACTGAGATACTGATTTTATTTTCTTTAAAACACTAGCAGCATACAGAAATGTGACGGATGTAAATAGCCCACCAAGTACTTACCAGGTCTGATAGGAAGTCGGTCATCTCTGGCTAGGGGCTGGTTGTGCAGTGTGTGAAGTGTCTTTGTCATCACAGGCTTCTGTGTCTCCTGCCTGCTGGTACTGCTGTGGGCATTTGGCTTCAAGGACCAGAGTTAAATTTCTACTATTTCCTCTTCACTGACTTATATTTACTTCGGCTGGCCAAAGTTAACACTGCTGGATTAAATATTTCAGGAAATAACTGCACCTAGTCCAGGTCGCAGGGGGAAGGTTTCAAAGCAGAGGAAATTTGCACCTCGGGGGTAGCAAAGGGCTTTGGAAAGGGAAAGGAGAACACTTCAGACAAAAAAAAAAATTCTAAACAGTTTTCCAGGAACAGTAAAATACTTTATTTCTGTGGTACAGATCAACAACTGTATCTGCCATAACCTGCACAAAGCAAAACGCAGCCAGTGCAAGATTTAGGTACTGTTATTTATCACTGAGTAAAGTACGTGCTGTTCTGTTTCAGATCTGTTAGTATAATAAATAACATCTATTAGATGAAAAATAGGCGAATTTAAAATCCTAATTCTGCTGTTCTGGATTTATGTATCAGACTGTACTGAGGAAGGATATTTCTTGTCTGGTGTTTATGGGGATGTTTGTCAGCCAGGTGTGGTGTAAAGGCAGTAAGAGTCTTTTGGAATAGAGCATCTGGACTTGAAGACTCCACTTGAAACAAGCCAATAGCTAAGACCTGCTTACTCATGAGAGTAATCAAAGAAGGTAAATATTCCCTAAATGAGTTAGGATGGGACAGCTGGGATCTTAATCCCTCAGGTTTCAGCTTTGACAAAGAACAACTCTCAAATCAGTGCTGCGGCCATTGGAAAGTCACCTTTGGTTCCCAGAAGCTGCTCTCTTGTGAGGTGAAGCTCAAATTTCAGCTCTACATGGCTTCTATTAGAGACAGCACTTGGAAGAAAGATGTTTAGCTGAGGCTTACATGGATGATTGATGCTCTGTGCTATACCTGCTTTCAAAGCCTTCTGCTTGCTCTTATTCACACCAGGGGACTTTCCCCCACCCCCAAGGCTTGGGGTAGGGCCAGGTGGGGCAATGGCGTTGTGCTGAAGCCCTCAGTAAATGCCCAAGCTCACCCTCAGAACTTGTATTTCAGTTCATAAAACAAATAATGCAATTATTTACAGAGGAGTTTACTGCAAATACCATGAGTCTAAAGAAATGAGAAAAAATACATGTTAATAATGAAACCTTGGTTACTTGTGTAATTCCAGCTCTTGCCTATATAACTGCATAGCAAATGCTGTTTATTTTGGCTTGCAATGCATTTAGAAGGATTTGTCATTTTTGTAAGTATTTTCTCTTGAACACTTATCATCATCATTTAGCATTGGACCTACAGAGGTGTTAATGATGGCTGAATTTCCCAAGGAAGATAAGGGAATTCACATGAAGCTTTTTCCTTTCTCTTCTCACTGTTGGTACAGCTATTCTAACCCCACTATGTCCAGACAAGTCCAAGAGAAGAAGCGAAAATACAGGATGAGAAGACTCTAGCAGGCAGTAGCTTGAAGAGGCTGTGCTGTGTCTTCTAGCCAGTTTTATTAGCTCTCCTGACAACAAAAGCAACAGCTACCAAAGCCATAATATTTACAAAACATAACCTTTGAACAGATGCAAGCATAACCCTTACACACTAACAGTGATGCCACTGCTTGTATTTCACTCTGTTGGACACCAGCTGCAGCCTCCTAACAGTAATTTTGGCCCTGATGCCTGGGCCTGTGCTGAACTAAGTAAGGCTGATGGCACCTCGATTTCCAGCTTCTTCTTGAATGTGTCAGTCAGAGCGATGCCACTAAAGCAGTAGTACAAAGATGAGCAAGCTAAATGAAAAAAGCCTAGCTTGTTCTATCTCTCCCTTTGAGTAAAAGACAGAGTGAGTAGTCAAAATAATTTGAGCTGTTGCTTGTGGAAGTATGAGAAAGAGAGGCCTTGGCATGAGGTTAAAACAGCACACAAACATTAATATTGGTGTGTTAATCATGTACTGCCTGGTTTATCAGTAACTGCAGGAGATGCAGCAATAGTGAGCATCTGGGAGAACAGGCCTCCTGAGGTTTGGCACATTGGATTTGTGCAGTCATGGAGGATGAATGCTTAAGATGGAAAGGTTCCTTAAGCTGTGAAGTAGTGAAGATGCCATGCAAGGATTGATTTCTTGCAGGAGACACTGGAGCTATATCAGAGTAAGCATGGCTAGACTTCATAAGAGGGGGACAGAGGGATCCAAGGCTTGTGCTTTTAAACCTGGTAGGAATGAACAGTCTCTCTGCAATGTTCCAGCTGTGCTTCTGCTGAGACCCATTCCTGCAAAAGGACCAGCAAAGACAAAGTGACACTGACCAAGATCATAACAGAAAATTCTCTCTTCTGTACATGCAGAAAGGTTGGGGCTCCTGAAAAGAAGAGAAGAAAAAGACAAGAAAAGTAAAATCAGAGAGAAGGAACTGACAAATCAAAGTGGAAGTTACCATAGCAGAATACACTATTGATCTGGTGCAGTGCCAACAGTGAACACTGATCCTAACGTGTATTTTTTCATATGTCCATTTAGTTAGTTACTCCATGGCTTTAATGTCTGCTCAGCACAGTTCAGAAGTACTACCACTTGCAGTTGTACCACATTGTGAAGTCTGTGCAAACCAGGGAAAGAATAGCATGGAAGAAGATAAGTGTTAGATTTGTGCTCCAGTGGTCTCATGCTGTTCTTATTTTCAAACAGATGATTCAGGCATTAGAAATTCCCCCTTTGTAACGTTGTGAGGGAAGCCACAAGCTGTAGAGAAACATTGTCACAGAGGGGATGGGGGAAGCAGGCACGGTGGCAAAAAGAAGTATAAGATTTCATCCTGGATGCAGGCAGCACCTTGTTAGTGTTTTTGGAGGCATGGGGACACAGGAGCTGTTGTGGGCAGCTTAACATGCACAAACCAATCTGCCCCCATAATGCAAAACTTCTCTTCTTAAATAACATGGTGCATTTATATAGCACTTGGCCAGCTCAGTGAAGCTCTCTCTTTTTCTGTTAGGTAGATAGATAGCGAATGCCAGTTTTCCAAATAAAGAGTGGTAGATGGATGGGTAAAAACATCCAAAGTCATCAGCAGCCAGTTGATGGCCAGGAGTAAACCTTGTGAGTGCTTGACTCCCACGTAGATACAACTTCTTTTATAGTGTTTGCAAGCTTAAATGGCAGAATTTTCTTATGGACACCTAAGAGTTGTTTTAGCATGTGGAGAAGGGAAGATGCCCAGCTGCATTACTGCCAGACACCTGCAGAGTTACAGTCACACTAATTAAAACACGTAGCTGCTAGTGCCGAGTTTGGTCTTACATCGCTTCCAGCACACTGAGGATTTTGGTGTTTTCCATCTCTGCCTTTTGCTTTTGCAGATCATCCACTTCTGCCTGGCGTTCTCCCTCACCCCACAGTTTCTTCATAGCTGTGCAGAACAAAGAGGAAAGCTCAATACAACTGTACTATTCATGCATCACAGTATTTGTATATGCAGATTTATTTAGATTATTAATTAGTTATTCCCCTAAGGTTTCAGACACCATGATATTAACAAGCATGGTATGAGAACACCAGTGATATGTTTATACCCTGTGTTCATAGTCTCACACAAAATAAGGTCCTATCTCACAGTTGTTAGTATATAAACCTTAATTAACACTATACAGTTGTTAAAGCATCAATGTAGCCTCTGATCTCACTTTCCCTGTCTGATCACAGGGCTCTTGCCACAGCACCTTGGAAGTGCCTCCCTTGAACCTGTGACTGTGGCTACAATCACTAGCAGCTCTTTGCACTGTTAACGTGGCATATTGAGTCATTCAAGGGCTTTGTGTTTGTATGCATGCGTGTTTTCATCTAGGATTACACAGACATGCTGTATCTGGACAGATTTGTTAGAAAGAATTTGTAGTAAATGGATGAGGTAATTTGTGCAGTGTGCTGACAAGGCTGTCTGCTCATTTAGTTAGGTGGCTGTGGTTCCCAAATTACCTCATTTAAAATTACCCTACATGACAT